>JH431348.1:78117-96346 GCA_000239455.1 Strigamia maritima | reverse complement strand
TTTTTTGCCACACATGTCTGGGGCCATATTATGCCAATCAATATCATGTGTCATGAGCCAAAAACCACGCAAACAAGCGGACACCAGAGGCAAAAATGAGCTCCAAATGTAGATTTTATTTAAAATCAAGATAATAAGAACTTATTAAAAAAATTAGTATTGAATTAAAAGAAAAAATAGCATTGAATTATTAAAAAAAATTAGCATTGAATTTTAAAAAGAACATTAGCTTGTACAGTAGTTACTTTGTAACGGGTAATAGTTTGAAATCGTGATTTAGACTGATAAAACCAAAAACTGAAAGTGCCTGGCTATTATTTGATGATTTAAACGGCCCCTCTAATTTTTTTTTTTTAAAAAATTATTTTATCTTGGATTGGTCTAGAAAATACTCACTTATCGTGTGGACTTAGCACATTCAATTTCGTTAATTCAACAACTTTTTTTTCATTTGCATTATCTTTAAGACAAATAGTGTAAGTTTTAAAAAACTCTCAAATCCAATTAACTAAACATGTGCAGATTGAGTTACATTTGCTTAAGAGGGTTTGAGATAGAAAATTGACCCAGGTTCTCTTTTATAATGGTTAGAGACGATAAGGGAAATCTCTTAAGTGACTTTTTCTCATTGAAAATGAATGTGCTATATAGAGTCTGTGCTTGGAATCTTGATCCCAAATTCAAACTGTACACTCCTTTGCCTTTCGATATAAACACAAACAGCAAATATTGAAATTTACAAGAAATACCATGTACCTTATACTCGGGTATAAGTCGCGAATATTTTGGACAAAATCTTTGTTCTTTCTATACACGCATTATTTGGTAAAATGTGCTTGAAAATGATGAAATTTTATAAATTTAGCATAGAAATGGTCAATTTGGTTTAAATTTGGCTTGTTTATGGTCATTTTTATTTAGATTTGACCTATTAATGGTCAACTTTATTTAAATTTGGCTTAAAAATGGTCATTTTTATTTAAATTTGGCTTAAAAATGGTCATTTTTATTTAAATTTGGCGTAAAAATGGTCATTTTTATTTAAATTTGGTTAAAAGTTAGTTAATCAAATTACCCGCGACTTATATGTGGCTCAAAGAATTTGGACGATTTTTAAATCTGAAACGACTAAAATTAATTATTTATGCTTGAAATTACGATATTCACAAGGTCGACAATTTAAGTTGTCAAATGCGGCCACTGAGGGCGCTGTTGCTGTCCGCCATTACGGTGCTGTGTGCTACGAGTCGATTCAGATCCAAAGTATGTCCTGAAACTAATAAATTGGATTTTTTTAACTAATAAATAAAAATAAACAAAATTCTCGTCATATAAAAGGAGAATTTTGTTTATTTTTTAATTTTTTAAAGTAAAGGCGCGTATTTAAAATATTTTGATAAATTAATGTTCAATGAGAGTTTTGTGACGTGTATCGCTTTTAACAGATAAAAATAAATATCAAACAATTTTATTTATTTATTGTAATTTTAAAAAAACTAATTTAAAAAATTTAAGATATAATAATTTGTATTCAATTTCTAATATTTGCTATATTGTTTTTGAGTTCTGCGACGAGCTTTCAATTGCGTTCGTAGTCTCAACCTTTGGATCCTTTTTTTCAGGATCAAACGTATATCGTTCATGAAAAGAAACAAAAGTATCAACATCTAAAAGGTTGTAACTTGTAAACTAGCGATGGCTGATTGAATTGGTTACTTAATTCAGGATCAAAATTATTCAAATTGCGTAAAACTTGCATATTAGTTGCTGGTCGCAACATGCTCAATGCAGTTTGCGTATCAACAATGCACAAGCGAACTTAAACTCGTCATAAAGCGTAAGCAAGATGTGGATTATCGATCAACAATTTATGCGCTTTGATCGGATGATCTTCATCTAACTTTAATTTCCATCACAAATGTGATCACATTCTTCCAGCGGCATACTGGAAACTACTCGCGTTATATATTCAGTCGGATCCACCGCGGCCCCTAATGGGATGTTGCCAATAAATACAGAACAGTTGGAATTATCTGCCATTATTAAACAATTAAACGATTAAACAAAGATCGCTATTGAAACTCATGGACTATAATGTTCGATGATTAAATTATTGCTTGACACTCGTTATATATAGATGAAATTATGAACGTACACAAACCGTTTGAATGATCTTTGTGTTTCGTAAAATTGACGTAAAATCGATCCAAAAAAATTAAAATAAAATAATTAATTAAAAGTAATCCTCCAATCAATTTGTAGTACCGTATGATAGTATCATTAACGAAATTACAGTAGTGTTAAATATACATTTATACGGACCTACATGTATAGCATGATTTCGTTTTAATTTTAAGCAAAATGCTTTCTCATCACAATGCAAAAATTGATTATATGGAAAAAAGAATTCTTTATGTAGAACAAATATACCAAGTAAGTGAAACCAAGCTCAAAGAGGCGAGATTTATCAAACCATGTGTCGTTGCGTAGTCATTCTAAACACGATAAAAAAATAAAAACATAAAAAAATCATGAAATATAAACATAAAAACATAAAAAAAACATAAAAACATGAAATGTAAATAAAACGTCAAAAACGTAAAAAAAAAAAAACAATAAATAAAAAACGTACGTAAAAACGTAAAAAAACGAAAAAACATTTTAAAAAACGTCGTAAAAACGTTAAAACAACGAAACATAAAAAAAACGTCGTAAAAACGTAAAACTTAAAACGTTAAAACAGGACGACACAGCACCGTCATGGCGGGTCGATTGTAGCGCCACTACACGGACAAATACAGGAACCCTGATCTCGACCTTGTGAATAAAAAGTTTGCTTTTGTTGAGAACTTTTGTTTTAAAAGTTTATTAGTTAGTTGAGCGCCAAAATAAATTATTTATTTTATTTTATTTATTAGGAAGGCAAAGACATATAATTTGCTATGCATTCTTAGGCCTGGTATTTGAGGTTGAGCGAAATCGATGCAAGGTTATCACAAGTTCACGCTGAGCAAGATCATTGAATCACAGCAATTAGAGAAGATGCTTAAGGCTTATGACGTGCTTTTATTGTTTTGTTTGTCATTTAGGCTTGTTGTTTGCCCAACAAACTTAATGGAAGTAACTCAAAAGTCTTTCCTCTCTATTTCTCGTCAGTATTGAATTGACCTCGGTTGAGTTTGGGATTAATTTTGAAACAGCTCTAAGCCAAGTCATCGTCAAATACTATAGCTTATAGCTATTCCAATGCGCTATTTGTCTTTTTATTTCCTACATTAATTGGGCTTGTATTTGAAATTTCTATGGTTTCGTGCATAGTAATAAAATGCTATGATTTGCCGTTTTTGAAGAAGGCACTAAAACCCCAGATGGTGAGATGGTTGGTTGCTTTGAAGCAATAAATTTTTCTTATTTAATGCTTTTATTTACATCATGAAAAATGGGAAAGAAAACCGATACAGTATTGAAAATTTTATCTTTTAGGTAAATTTTTTTTTTTTTTTTTTTATCAATTTTGTTTGCAATACTGATTGAACTTTTTTAAAGCGCAAATTAAAATTAAATACTAGGTGCGTTCAATCCTGAAAAGGAAAAGTCACTTCTCCTTATCTGCCTTATGGAAAAGTGACTTCTCAATGAACACTTAAATTGTTCATGCATGTTCATTTTCATTTGAATTTTTATTGTTTCAACTGTGAAATAAAAATTAGAATTCGTTGATAAAATACATTTTATAATATATTTTATAAGAATCTGCTAGAAAATAGATAAAATTTGTGAAAAATGACGACAAATTGGGTACGGACATCACCGAACGTCGTGGCCGCGGAACGTTCACCTTCATCGGCCACGATGTTCGGTGATCTCCGTACGCGATTTGTCGTCATTTTTCGCAACTCTTACCTATTTTTATGCCAATTTCTCAAAGAATCGTTTGGATGTTGTTTAATGAAGTCTCCACCGACAAAATTGGCAGCTTTTATTCACTAAAATTTTAGTTTGGAGTCAAGAAACACTACGATCTAATCGTTTCCAAGATGGATGCCACTAAAGCTATTTTTTGTGAGCACTGCGCATGTGCAGTAAAAAGAAGTGACTTCTATAAGGCAAAGAAGTGAGTTCTGTTTGCCTTTTCTCTAAAGTCACTTAAGTCACTTCTATAAGGCAAATATGACGTAAATTACGTCATATTTGCCTTTTAAAAGTCATTTCAGGTTAATAAGTGACTTTTCTTTTCAGGATTGAACGCACCTATTGAAATTTAATTAAAATTTCTTAAACAACTTTTAAAGTCTGGAAATCTACTATTACTACTATACTACTACTAATTCACAGAAAAACTTTAATTTTATAACCCATCTTTTATTTTAAAATGGCAGACATGTAGTTAGTGCGCTTATTCGATGTCAAAGTACATAAACCAGAGATAATTGTTGTAACATCATGTTCAATAATTAAAAGGAGGGGCGGAGCAGGAGCGTATAATAACTGAAAACCAAGCTGGCTTCCAAAAGGGATTCGGTACCCGGGACAATCTGTTCACCGTAAATGCTCTAATTAATAGTAGGACCAGAAATAGAGGAGGGAAACTGTTTGCATGTTTTATTGACTTTAGGGCTGCCTTTGATAAGATCAACAGAGGACGTCTTTTCGAAAAGCTTTGGCAAGCGGGAATACGTGGGTGAATGTTCGCTACGTTGAGATCCATTTATTGTGGGACAGGAAATATTGTTGCAACCGATCTGGGTACTTGGGATGTTTTCTGGACCACGCCAGGGCTGCCCCTGAGTCCAATTTTTTTAGTTTGTATATCAATGACTGGAAGAGAACTGGACTAAACGTAATATCGGTGGAGTCGTGATAGGGAAGAGTAAGATCTTTGCACTCAAATTCGCTGACGACATTGTGGCTTTTGGTGTGGACAGAGAAGGGCTTACTGAGATGTTAATTGACTTGGAACGATATACCCAGAAGAATTCCTTAGGGGTGAATGTGCAGAAGTCAAAGATAATGATTTTTTGGCGGGGTGGTAGGAGAGCGGCAGCGGAACATTGGTCTTTTGGCAGACAACCGATCGAGGTGGTGAATAAATACAAGTATTTGGGGTTCTGGTTCTCTACGAAGAATGTATATAGGCATCATTTAACTACCATGTGGGGGGAAAGCACAGAAGATTGTTAATGCTACTTGGAGTGTGATATGGAGGTCAGGAATGTATGCTGTTAAACAGAAGATTGTATTGTTTCAATCACTCCTGCTGCCTGTGTTAATGTATGGCGTAGAGATCTGGGGTAACAGGAGACATGACGAAGTCGAGATTGTGCACGGGAAATATATGAAGATGATTCTAATTTAAATACACCTGATTACTTATGGACAATGGACCTGGGCCGCAACGCTGTGGAGTGTACGGCGATGAAGCGTGTTTTCAAATACATCCTCTATATTTTGAAAATGGATTAAGAGCGATGGCCATTAATCTGAGATGATGAACCCTAACTGTTATCCAAGGTATAACTGGTAGTCTGATTTTAAAAGGATGATCAACAACGTGGGAAGTGGTGAGCTGATGGCTGCAATGAGATTGAACCAGGTGGAAGAGGCCATTTTTTGGATGGAGGATGCACTGAGGATGGCAATGGAACAAGGGATACAGTGGCGATGGAGAAGGATTGATGATTCCACCTTTTGTTCGTTTTACCAACAAATTAAGCAGGACTTTATGGAAGTGGAGTACTTGCGGGATGTGGATGTATCTGTTACAAATCGGGAAATGTGGACAAGGCTACGTTGTGGTAATGAGCATAAAGGAGGTAAAAAGTGGTTGACGGAGAGAGAGCAACTCTGTCGGCTGTGCGGGAAAGAGGCAGAGACGTTGGATCATATTTTTATGCGATGTGCATTTCTTGGGACGACGCGAGAATTCACGAGCAAGTGGCGTGACTGGATGTCATGTTCGGCAGGAGGTGTAGATCAAGAACTTTTGGATTTAATTTACATGTTTAAGTTTAGATGTGCGACCAAGAAAGCCGGAGAGGGGTAATTTAATGATGTACACGATACAAGTTATTGGTTTTTGTTTCTGTTTCTGTTATGGCCTGTAATATGATTTAGAACCTTTTGGTTTTGTTTTGGTTGGATTTGGTTTTTATTTTATTTTTTTGCAACGTTCCTCTTCCAAAGTATGTAATACCGTACATGGAATAAAACTATTATTATTAATAATTAAAAGGAGACATTTAAGCTGAAATTGTATATACTCGAGTATAAGTCGATCGATGTATAAGTCGACCCTGACTTAAAACGGGTCAAAAACCATTGACTCGTGTATAAGTTGTCCCCCTAAATTTTATTTTTTATTTTACTTTTTTATTTTATTTGGTTCGATTTATACGTGAATCAATAGCGATTTTAAGTTTTAAAAAATAAAATAAAAATAACTAAAAAAAAAATTCATACGAACTTCGTTTACATTTGCATTGACTCATTTTGCATTAAAATTTATGAATGGATATCTTGACTATTTACAAATCACGTCCCGCCTACGGCACGTTTACGAATGTGATTTGTAAAATTCTAATAAAAAAAAAAATGCTTGTTTCTTTGACCCGCGTATAAGTCGAATTTGGAAAAAAAGACCAAGATTTGGTTCAAAAATCCTCGACTTATACGCGAGTATATATATACAGTAATAAGCAAGTTATGCGGACAGTTTCAAGTTTTTACTTTGAATTTTAAATATAAAAGAGTGATTAGAAAAGTTTGAAAACAAAAAGGGTGGAAACATTTGTCAACAAACAAACATGGGTGATAGGAGATTGTTTAGCATCCTCGTTTGCCGAGAAAGTTTCCGAGCAATTATCCGTGGTTCTCCGTTCTTCTCGCCGCTAAGTACTCATTCACTCGACTCACTTGACAACCTAATTGGAGCCATTCGTTTTGCTATCACACCCTCCAAAGTAGGCAATTCAAAAATTTCTCTTGCAGCTTTCACCACTGGAGACCAACTTTGACTTACTTTGGTGAAAAGGAAAGGGAAAATGCCTTTGCTCGACTCACACCCCTTTTTTTAGCAATAAAAAAAGTTAGCAAAAAGCATTGAAGAGAACTACCAGTAGTCAGCACTTGACTGCCTCATCACATACCGGAACTCTTAGCCGGAATTCGAAGAGACAAGGACGTGATTCTCATTGCACAAGTGCACTTTAATCTCATTAATGATTGTACTCTTTTCATTAGTTAGTGCAGATAATTTTATCTTTCTTTATTTAAAGGTTATATAGGACTTTTGACGTTGTGTGAATAAGATAAAAAAAGTAATTACAGCTGCAGTATATGTGGTTTGTTATGTATAATTTTTGAAAACAAGTAATATTGTATGTTTGTAGGAGAATTGACACGTACGGATGAAAGAGTAATTGAAAATTGATGAAAATTGATGAAAGACCCTAGGTTGGGGCGAGGAGGGTTAATATGGGAAATGTTGATGAAATATTTCAAGTTGGGATTTGGGAGACTATTAATTCGGCAGTCAGATTGTATGTTTGTAGGAGAATTAACACGTGCGGATGAAAGAGTAATGCTTAGTTCCCACTTAGCAGAAACTCCGGCAGAAAATTTTCTGCTGCAGAAAATTTTGAGTGTAGAAAGCAGCAGTGTTTATAAATTGCCTTCCTTAGCTGGCATTTATTTTTAAATTCTACTTTTCTGCATTTTTTTGTCTACTTTTCAATCCACCTACTTTTCTGCACTCAAAATTTTCTGCCGGAATTTCTGCCAAGTGGGAACTAAGCGTAATTGAGAATTGATTAATACGGGAAATGTTGATGAAATATTTCAAGTTGGGATTTGGGAGACTATTAATTCGGCAGTCAGATTGTATACGAGTATATGAAAAAATTTGTCACTTTTTTTTTTTTTAAAGTAAAATTGGAGCATTTTTTGTTGTTGCAAATGTTTGCTACGTGCGTAATGACTAATGGCTTTAGATGGTGAGAATGAACTGGTTCTGTTCCAGGCGGTTTGACAATTTGACTCTTGAGACATTTTGTCTCGCATGTTTTTTTACGAGAGACTTATACTGATAGTGATTCTAGTTTGTTACAAAAGGAAATAAATTATAACATATCTGGTAAGTAATTACACTCTTTGTTTACATGCCTGAAGTTTCTCGGAAACTTTTCATTTAAATTGGATTTTTCCATTTTGTAAATGTAAACAACTTTCAAATTTTTATTAGAAATAATTAAAATTCTAGATTATGAATATTGGAATTTCATAAAACGTTAATTACAAAAAAAAATTTTCAAGGATATTATTACCTATCAAAAAAATAATTGGTTTTGTGACAAAGAATTGGAAGAAAATATATTAAACGTCAAACACTTGATTGTTGACAGATTGACCTGTTGGGTATTTGCAGTGAAAAGTAATTAAGAAGGATAAGAAGACGCCGAGATCTTGATAGTGCTGTTCATTTCTGAAATGAAACCGTGTTAGTGCTTTATAGATGGAACTAATTACACACATGACATGTGGGAAAAGACAAAGAAATCAATACTAAGAAATGTAATTTTTTTTTTCTAAAGAGAAATTCATATTGAGAAATGAATTGTTCAAAAAAGAATCAATAAAAATGTCTAAATTGCAAAGACAGAAGTCGTTTCCATTTTGAGTAGCTCACTTATTGGCGTGTCGTTTGTTCTCAGTTTTTGATGCAAATTATGGACTTTTTTTCCCCCCCTCCTTCTTAATGTAGGCACAAAAGATAATTGAATTTCTTAGTAAAGAAAGTTTTTCCAAATTGTGACATTGGGCTGATAAATTTCACTTTAATTTAATCAATAAAGTATTTAGTTTCTTCTAGAAATGTATGTATATCGGTATTGTACTTTGCAATCAATTTCTATTTTTCTAGCAAATTGAAAAACAAAAAAATAAAAAAAATAAGTAAATTGAATTTTTTTTCCAACTCGTGTGTATGTAAAGTAGCGACTTTTAATATCAAGTGACAAATACTTGACATTGAAATGCACTTGTAGACTCCTGTAGGTGACTGTCAAATGTCCCTGTTTGCAGCATCAATTTTTTTTTTGTTGTTGCCAATTTTCTCTTGTCTATATAGGAAAGTGGACACGTCAAACTTGATCGACAGCAAATCAATTTTTGTCGTAATTTTTTGCCATTCGTCAGCTGTTACATAAAGTTTTGATATTTTTTTTTTTATAGAGAAACTAAGGATTGAATTCTTTTTTTTTTTTTCTCTGAAGTTTGTTTGTACGTGTTACTTTTCGAAATAAGTAATTTCTTTCTTTTGAATTCATTGTGCACAGTGTCAATGTTTCTTTTCAATAGGTTAAAAGGTGACTTGCTGTGCTGGAGGGTTCTTGCTGTCAGCGTGAAACGATTTAAAGGCGGCTGATTACATTTATTCAATTTTCGTGCTGTGTCTTGACTCAAGTTCAGGTTCAATCTTCATACAAGTCGACGTGTACTATCCACAGGGAAGTGCATCAGCTTAAAGTGGCATAGTCGACGGCACAGGTGGATTGGTTGCGGTATGTAGTAAATGTGAATAATTATTCAGATTAAAAATTAAATTCACAAGTAAGGAGACTCGCTGTAATGAAATATAAATGTATTGTTGAAATGGGTACAATTATAAGGGTGCCTTTAATGGATGAATTTATATTCGACCTCAGTCTTCTATAATAGCATACTGGTCATATTTATTATGGAATTGTGCTCGTTAAAGGGGCTTTAAGTATCGTTTTAATATCGTTGTTTGTAAGAAATTCGTGGAATAGATGTTTACAAATAGGTATGAAATATAATATATAAAATATATGGTCACTGTTGAAGGGTTACTTGGCTGCAGATATTGGAAAAGAATTTTCTGTGGGAAAACTTATGATAATCTAATTTACACTAGGTGCATTCGAAAACTAAATCATTTTTGTGATTCCCTCGTTTTGTTTCCTGAAATGTGCAGTCATTGTCGGAAAAGTTTACGTCAAGAAATGCACGTTTTAGGAAACTCTACAATTCCAGCGTTTCACGAGACACGCGTTTTGCATGTGGTTAGTTTTGTGTGTGTTTTGTGAATAAATCTGAGGCACGTTTTAGCTAAGTTTTAGGCAAGTTTTAGCTACGTTTTAACTAGTGTTAGCTTCTATCACATAACTTGAAGTAGTCATGTGACTTCTAAAACAAATGACACCAACAGTAGAGTTAGATGCTACGCAGACGAGAAAATTGTAAGACTCAAACTTGTGTCTCGTGAAACGCTGGAATAATAGCGTTTCCTAAAACGCTCGTGCACGTGCGTTTTTAACTTAAACTTAAACGTTTCCGGAAATGACGACACATTTCAGGAAACGAAACTAGGGAAACGAGTGAAACATGAAAATGTTTTAGTTCCTGAAAGCACCTAGTGCTTCAGGGGCTTCATCAAGTCAGCTTTTATTTGGATCAATTCTGAAAACGGTTGATATTTTAAGGTCACTTTAAGTATATCATTGAAGTATTGTTAATCCTTAGCGTGGATTTACGGCCTTTTATCGAAAGCCTAAAATGAAGTTGGAATGTGAGCGAGCTCCTCTTTTTACAGGTGACTAAAGCTATTTATGCCATTGGTCGCAACCTTTCTCGTAAATCACATTGCCTTCGTGCACCCCATTTCTTTTATTCTTCAAAGCCTCGAAAAGTCGAAAGAGCGATGTCGTTTTATATGCTCTCTTAAAGTTAAAACATTATTTGGCTGACTATCTGTAATAGTACATTAAGTTTGCTTTTTATAGAGCGGAATAGTTAATCCTCGAAGATGGTTGCAGTAATTTGATGTTCTTACAAGTTTTATTTTTTTTCTTTTGTGGAGAGGGTGTGGGGGAAGAAAAATTGCTGGTTTATGGTGTTGTCATTGAACAGCTGCAACTTACTGTAACATTTTTGGCAGCAAAGTTGAGGGCTTATATAATTAATTGGAAACTTGGTAGTTTGAGCTTTGGGAGGGGGAAAAACAGGTTCTTTTCTTTTCCAATCGCATGTTCAAATCGGAAAGAGTCGCTGCCAAAAAGTGGGATTTTTATGCTGTAAGGTTGAGACAAACTAGGAACGAGGAGAGGGGAAAAAAAGAGGAATCTTTAGGTTTGGTTTGGTCGAATGTACTTTGGGGATTCTCCCCTGTTCTGCCTTTGATTTTTTTTGGTGGCCATCGAGGAGCCAGTGGAATGGAGTGGAAGCTAAGTGCATAATACTGTTAAATGCTGCAGAAGGACCGGGCCAAGCTTTTAAAAGAAGTGAAAAAAGTTTTGTCTTTTGACCAATTTTTTTTCTTCTTAGTAATTTCTGTTTAAAATTGACGTAGCAATACCCAGTTTGCGGAAGGGCCATTAATAGTTATAATTATGAGTTATGAGCTCATAATTATGAGAATCTAACTCGTGAAAACTATCGACGAGAGCGTATGCGCGGATTCGTTGAATTCGAATTTTTGGTCGAATCTCATTGGTCGGCGCGCCTATTGTTTTGATTATTGAGCACCATGCAAAATATCCGAAAATAAATTTGTTTTATCCACTTCTGAAACAATTCGCCGTCAGAGCGAGCCACTCCACCACAATCTCAAAATGGCAATGGCGCGATGTTTTACTGGATTTTACGAGATTTCGCGAGATTTTACGAGATTTTGCGAGATTTTACGAGATTTTGCGAGATTTTACGGAATTCTACAGGATTTACATTTGCTCGAATATTTCGTTAAAATCCCGTAAATCTCGTAAAATTTTGCGGAATCTCGTGAAATCTTGTAAAACCTTGTGACATTTTGTGAAATCCCGTGAAATCTCACAAAATCTCGTGGAATCCCATTAAATTCTGTGGAATCTCGCAAAATCTTGTGAAATCCTTTGAGAAATATAGATATAGATTTGTTGTTGTTGTAGTTTTTCTCGTTAGATTCTCTTCCCGAATACCACTCGCGCTAGTGATTGTCGAAACAGCTTGCAACCATTCATTTTTTTACTCATTGGTAAAACCACTCGTGCATCTAAAAATTACGACCAGAATAAACCACTCGTGCCCTGCGGGCACTCGTGATTTATTCAGGTCGCAATTTTTGATGCACTCGTGATTTCTACCGAGTAAAAAATTCATTATTACAAGCTTATTTCGACAATCACACTAGCGCTTGTGGTATTACAACTGATTATAATTATAATTTTTATGTGAAAAAAAATGTAGTTTGCGGCAAGCATTTAGTTGTTATAGATATAAACTGCAGGTTATAATTATGAAATCATGTGACTATCAATGGCATGAAATGAATAGTCAAGAATCAATAGAACAAATTCTAATGGTGTCCTTAAAAAAATTATATATTTTGTAGAATTGGTTGCCAACTCTCAAAAAATGCTGTTCGTTTGAATATTTAGCATAAAATGTTGCTAAATAAATGGTTATTTAGCTATTCTGGATGTGGATGGTGTTTATAATTGAAGATTACAAATCGAGGTGGAGTCAGCAAAATCGGCGCCATTTGCATATTGTGGGCAGAGCTAGTTACAAGGTTCAGTTCACTGGTTGGCTGCACAATTTTATAAAATAGCACAAAAAGTACAGTCAAATTATAGTTATGAGCTCATAATTATAATTATGAGCTCATAACTCATAATTATAACTTTTATTGGTGTACCGCAAACTGCCTCGTTGTTTGAAAAATTCATTGTTTGTCTTTTTTTTTATTTTTTTTAATAACTTGAAGAAACTATTTGATGCATTTGCTAGGGCTACAGTTACTTCATAAATCATTCTTCCATTCGTAATGCTGGATGTAATAAAATGTTAAAGTATATATTATTCTAGAATAAATGTGACGATTAGTCATTTCATTAATCTTTCAACTGTAAACTTGTTTAGTCAGCGTGCAAGCCAACAAACTGCAAAATTGATCGGAATTTCATCATTAACCAGCACTTAAATAAAGTAATTGCTGCATTTGAATATACAGAAACAACAGAAACGCGTTTTAATGACGTGTCAGGTGCGAATCAACCTAGGTGTTTGGATTTGATTATATAAAATTACGATTTATCACGAGAATTGCGAAATGTTTCAAGTTTTAGAAAATCTTTAATGCAATTTATTTTAACATCAAATGTAATTTCTAGAAAAAAAAGTTAAAAAAAAACGTTATTTTTTTTTTTTATTTTTTTTATTTTTCTACTTTCCTAAATGAAATTGCCAAAAAAACTTTAACTTGTACAGGCATTGATCTTTGAATAAGGCTTTTGTACGTGTCTTTTGTGAAAAATCTTGCTCGCAGCACGTAGATTCTAAATTCTCTTCCAGCACGAAACTAAAACCATTTTAAAAAGAAGAAAAGGGAATGAGCGAATAATATATGGACGTGGGCGGGACGATGTGCTGTCTCGGCACTACAATGATCTCACTGTTGAAAATGTGGCCCTTACATTAGAAAAGGAGAAACCGTCACATCAAGATTTCGTCTTTCATTTCTCTCGAGCAGAAGATAGTGTGGCGGATGGAGGATAATGTTGAGCTGCAACTTAACGAGACGTGAGCCAAACTGCAACCGGTAGATGGATAAGGGAGGAGATGTGGACGATTTTAAGCAGTTTTATGAAGCAACTACTTGCATTTGGTTATGCGTTGTGTCACGATTACGGCGTTAGGTGTCGTGTGCGGGCAGTTGTGGTAACGTAAAGAGCAATGAAAGCCTTGTGTAAACAAGTCAAGAGCTTGTTTAGCCGTCAAGGCGGTGTGAATTGCAGCGAGTTGTTTCAGGGTCTTGTGGCCATTGGTTTGCTCCTATTTGTCATTTTCCCATGACTATTGGAGCTGGCAATCCAAGAGCTGATAAAACGGGTGCTAAATTGCCCCAACTTCTTGGCACATTGCAAGATCCAATTTTTCGCTTGGTCTCGGTTGGAGATATTGAAGTTGTATGAAATAGAGAAAAGAGAATGAGCTTCGAGTTTGTTAGATGAGATTTTTTTGTGGGGTAAATTATTATTATTATTATTTTTTTTTTTTTTTTTTTGTCACTTTTTTGTTGTTGAAGATGTTTTAAGATCGAGGGGTCCGACAATCAAAATCTGCATGTCAGAAATTACAATTTTCCTAAGAAATGAAGCAAAATATAAATTGTATTAAAACAAAAATAAAATTAAATAAAAAAATTGGTTTTTTACAACAATTTTTTAAAATAGTTTTTAGACATTGTTTGTCAAATTTTGGGATACAAGATTCGAAGATTCAGTTGTGATTCGGAAAGATTCCGAGGTAGATTCGGATTTTTTGGGCATTTATTGTCAAATTTTCTGATAGAAGATTCAAAGATTCGGTTGAGATATGGAAAATTCTAGTGTGATTCGGAAAGATTCGAAACCCCTGGTCAGAGATTCGGACGAATGTCGGACCCCTCGTAAATTTTGTGTCTTTAGTGTTAGAGGGCATTTTAATTTTTTGTGTGTGTTTGGTATCCTAAATGATGTTGGGGGTTGCTGTACAATCTTTTGGGGAATTTTTATGTATAGAAATTTATTTTTATTTCGGCAAGAAAATATAAAACTTGGGTGTATACTTACCCGACCTGGTTTATAGGCGGTTTGGCTTCTTCTTTTTATGCGTGTGTGAATGTTAAAATGTGATGTAGTCTGCAGCAGTTTCGTATTTTTTTTTTTTTTACGTTTGTAAATGTAAATCAATTCCAGTTAAAATGAAACCCTGTGGCTTACGTAGCTTATACTGGATAAAGTTTTGGTAGTCGCTGTTAATTTAATAGTTTGATTAAGTTTGCAGTTGAAAGGAATATATACTTGTAGGTGAAGTGAAATTTATACTGGTTTTAAAACCTTGGAGAATATATGTGATATAGTGTACTTTTTTCCTCTGTAAAATTTATGTGGTATGCTGCAAGACACCCTTGAGAATAGTAGTGTAGTTATTGGCTTCCGATTTATTGTTTTTCGGGCGGTTAAATTTTTTTTTTTTTAAAAAGTGAACATTTTTTAATTTCAATTTGAGTAAGGTCAATTTGTTAAAACGTTTGGCAATTACGACTTTAAAAGATAACGATCTATGGTATTTATTTATATAATGTGCAGCAATTTGCATGCTATTGGTCATCATAAGGATTTCTTAATTTTCTCTCAATTCTCAAAAATGTCAGAAAATAACACTCATCGGTTAAAAAAATCAGGGTTGGTTGATTTAAACTAAAACGATTTAAATCATGATTAAATCATCACAAAAATATTATGATTAAAATCAAACTATACTTTATTTATTATTTCGTGCGTGAAACTCCCATTGGTTAATGACCTATATGGTACTGAAAGTATATATTGTGGTATCTTATTTTAATCCTCTAGTCGATCCGAGTCGAAAAATCATTGTTTAAAATCATTTTTTTAAAATATTTTACAGGCATTTTCATTTTTTAACGATGGCATGCACATTTTTGGACTACAAAACAATGATTTTTCGACTCAGCTCAACTAGAGGATTAAAATAAGATACCACTATATATACTTTCAGTACAATATAGGTTATTAACCAATGGGAGTTTCGCGCACGAAATGATAAATAGAGTATAGATGACTACCATACAAAATCGTACAATTGTCGTTGTTTTGGTTACATTTTTCAGTTGTAATACCACAAGCGCTAGTGTGATTGCCGAAATAACCTTGAAACAATTGAAACAATTACTCGGTAGAAATCACGGTGCCGCAGGGCACGAGTGGTTTATTCTGGTCGCAATTTTTAGATGCTCGAGTGGTTTTACCAATGAGTAAAAAAATGAATGGTTAGATTGTAGTCCTTGGTTGCAAGCAGTTTCGCGAGTGGTATTCGGGAAGAGAATCTAATGAGAAAAACTACAACAACAACAAATCTATATCTATATTTCTCAAAGGACTTCACGAGATTTCGCGAGATTCCACAAAAATTCACGAGATTTTACGAATTCTGCGAGATTTCACGGGATTCCACAAAATTTCATGAGATTTGACGAGATTTGACGAAATTCTGCGAGATTTCACGGGATTTTAACTAAATACCCTCTCTTGTCGCTAGTTTTTATGAGTTAGATTCTCAATTTTAATTTTAATTGTGCATAAAGACTTAAATATAATAATATAAACAGTGTTGGCCGCGCTACCGCTACAAATAGCGGCGCTACAAAATTCGCTACTTTTAAACTTAAAGTGGCGATACAGTAGTCGCGCTACTAATTTTCTAAAAATAACGGAAAAAGTAGCGCTATATTTTTGCTACATTTGATGCCGTTTTGATGCCGTTGATGCCGTTTAGGATTTATTCTGTAAAATAATTTAGAAAAATGAAAATAAAAACACACATGATACATACATATTGTAGATACAGTTCTGCATTTAGCATCTACGTATCATGTGCTTTTATTTTCATTTTTCTGAATATATAAGCATGTTTTCTCTATAATAAAAATTCGTCTTCGTTTTTCAATCTGAATATTCTGTTTTATTAAGTTTTTTGATTTTTTTTTTGTGATTTTTATTTTTAAAAATTTTTTTTTTTTTTGTTTTGATTTTTGATTTTTTATTAGTAGCGGAAAAATAGCGCAAAGTAGCGGTAGCGGTAGCGAAAAATTGCTACTAGCTATACAAAAATAGCGATAGCGATAGCAATGACGCTACTATTTTTTAAAAAGTAAAAGTAGCGCTAGCGGTCGGCACTACTTTTATTCAGTAGCGGGGCCAACACTGAATATAAATAATAATAATTACGGTAATATAATTTAATAATAAGATAATAAGATAATGTATATGTATTATAATATTTTTAAAAAAATATTTTAAATAAAATCAAAAAAATTAAAAATATCATGATTTTTAATTATTTTTTTTTTTTTTTTTTTTTTGAGTTTTGCTAACTTTAAAAAAAATTGATAGGAGTGGAGACGTTCATCTGTAAGAAATTTTATTAATTTGATTTACGTTAAGACGCCAGCTGGTTCGGGTCACACGAGCTTGAAAATCAAAGGTAAAATTGAGAAAACAACATGAAATGAAGTGGGCAATGAGTGTAGAAATGGGCTATATGAGTATTTTATTTACGATTTAAGCTAAGAAAAATCAGCTCTGCTATTAATAACGTGGCAAGTGCACATTGTAGTAATTCGTAATGCTGATGCAGTTTGTCGCAGTTTGTTATACTTTGTCGAGAAAGTGGCAAATATGACGTGCGCAACATTACACCATATTTTATGGATTCCATGAACTAAGAAGAAGAAAAAAAGGTTGTCTAACTCGAAATATACTTTCAACAGCTTTGCATAGATTTATGTTCGCATTTTAGTGAACCTGGTTGCGAGATATTTTTTTCTTGTTACTTGCAATAAGAATTTTTAAAAGGGAAATTTTTTCTTGTTGTTAGAAAGTGCCATAACTCCAAGTGACCATCAATCATGCTTCTTGTCGGTATTGCGCTGCCGTTTTTGCCACGGCTATTTGTCGGTCTGTTTCTGAAAGACGCAAGGAGAATTCTTACAAATTCATTCTGTCTTTTTATTGCTGACTCAGTCGTCGGCAGTCGTGAATCATCCGACACAGCGAGAACAAATGACATGTATTGATACGTGCGCTGCTATTATATGGGATTTAAAAATGGCAATAAATGAAAGTCCCGAGATGAGATGTGTTTTCTGGATATGCGTGTTACTGAGTAAAAGTTTCAGTTTCAGTAACAGTTGAAAGATGAAAAAGTATAAGCTTGAAGAAAAAAAAGTTCGAGACAATTGCTTTGCAATGGTAGTGACAAGACACTTAAATATCAGGATTTGATGCTCAGGAAATGAACTGTCATCTGAAGGCTAGTCGAGAGCACCCTATAGGAAAAAGTGCATGTTTATTTATTTTTTTTTTTTGGTGTTCCGATATATTGATTGGACATAGCTTTAGCCATGTGGATGTATTCAATATTAGAAAGAAAAAAAATCCAAAAATCGATTTTTTTTTTTTTTTTTTCTTCTTTTTTTGAATTTAATTTTGGAATTGAGATTTTTATTTTCCGTCATTTGAAAATATAGAATTTAAGCTGAAAATGCAAATGAATGTCATTTGGTTCAAACGTTTTTTGTAATTTGCATAAGTATATTACCAAATGCATGAAAGAAGTTGGGTCTAATAACAGATTTGTCAACATGAGACATTTGAATAAGTTACCAGTT
>JH431348.1:36361-73900 GCA_000239455.1 Strigamia maritima | reverse complement strand
TTTTTTTTTTTTTTTTTTTTAAATTAATTTTTAGGACAATAGTGGCGTGCAAATTACCTAGGGATGGAATGATGAATCCGCAATTCATCTCAAGGCTATAATTGTGGTAGAAAAAGACATTAATAACACATTTTATAACAGATGTCAAGTTGTAATCTCGTTGCAGTGAATTTATCAACACTCACCAATGGAATTTAATTAGTGCTTGCGGTAGGGTGTCGTTCACTACTCTTTGAATCATTTATCAGGATCTCAAAAGGGTGAAGGAGGACGGAAAAAGAAAAAAAATGAAATATATATTTTTCATATGTTTTTGCTCTCGAAGTTGCAGTTGAAATTGTAATAGACATGTGATAAGCTTATTGAATGAGTCGAGCACGCAGAAGAGGGAAAATTGAAGGCATTAAAAAATTCAAGTAAATTTTTTAAAATTTTATATTATAAAAAAAATATTGGAAAATAAAGCAGGGAAATTAGTTTACGGTTGAGCATATAAAATAAGTAGTTGTTGCTGTTGAGTAGTGCTGAATATGCATTGTGGCTGCGAATTAATCATAGCACGCAACGATCCGAACTAATTTTCCATTTCCAGGTTCTATCATGCGGAAATTAGTTCGTCATCTTTTCGTATATGCAACCCAGCACTGTTTCGGATTTTATAGGGCTGTATTAAGTATTTTGGTTCGATATAAACAAGGGAAAAATAACGCTAGACTTGTTTTGGGGGACGGCCCACTTGATGTTGCATAAATCCTATCAACACGGATTTTGTGAACATGAAACTTTCACTCGAATGAACACGCTATTAAGATTCAATAATGAAGCATGAGGCGTTTTATAGGAAAATATAATGCTGCAAATGGAAAATTGTGCATTAAAAATAAAAAAAAAAGGAAAAAGGTTTAGTTTCGTCTCGATAAAGTCAACGTTGAGTGCAATTTTAATTTAAAGAGAAAAAGGGAATTAAAATATATATATATATAAAAACTTTAATTTGTTTCTGCTTAATGCATCAATGTTGGAAGTCGCAGTCAATTAAATGAAATAATTGAGAAAGAACACAAACCTTCTTTACTGATTTAAACTACTTGATTGATTATTTTTTTTATTTAATCTAAGTTATTACTTTACTGAAAAATGCGCCAGAAAGAAAAGAAATGTTCAGAAATATTTTGAAAGAAGAGAAGAGATTAACCAGGTTCCCAATTGTATATTTCGTGAATATTTTTATATATATATTGAAATAAGTTGAAACGGCTCTTTTCTGACAATACCTGAGGTATAAAATCTAGGAATTTAGTTCTTTCTTGCCGAATAAAAAAGTTTTTTTAGATAGTTAATGCAAAAACATAAAAAGCGATATGGAAATCTAAAGTTGTCAGTTTCTTAAGGCTAAACCTTGGAATGTGAACGTTGCCGATAAAAAGTGGTAGGTCATGAACGAACGACGACATCGCGATTTGACTTGAGAAGTAAGTAGGATTTGTGGCAAACAGATATGTTTGAGAATTGGGAGGAGGGGGGAAAAAAATCTCTGGCGACCCATATCTTTGCAAGGATGCACTTTGAAGATAGGAATAAGCCGACTTTTAATGTCAATCGAAACTTAGGATGGTATTTTAAACGAGGTATGATTGCCTCTGTATCAAAGTAACAAGAAAGATAGGGAGGATGAACAAAGAAAAGGTTGATGAGAGTTAGAAAAACGAAGTTAAATAGATTCGAGCACATTTGAAACTCATCTTTAGAGAATCATCTTGAAAAGAAGAGAAGGAAAGAATATTATGTAGTAAACTGACGTCTGCTGCTGTTGGTCGTCGACTTGGCTTCGATGAGCTATTTACAAAGAGCAGGAATTTGAAAAGAGGAAAGCAGTAGAGAAAAAAAAAAAATGGAATGTAAAAGAAAATAGGGAAATAGCTATGGGTTTTTTTTTTTTTCTTTTTCTTTTTTTCTTTTTAAAACTTTTGTAACTTTTTTTTTTTTTTTTTTTTTTTGTTCTTTTGCACATTCCATTAACAAACCTATTTGAATGACAGAAAGAATGCAGTCGTGTATAGACAACGATGCAGACAATAGGTTAAAGATAAAAAGGGATAGAAATGAGAAATTTAGAAAAAGATAATTAAAAATGGATGTCAGGAATGTTGTGTTGGTATTATTGGAGTTGGATCTTGTAAACGAGTAAATTTGTATATAATGTTATCTGTAATGAGTTTTTTGACTCAAAAAGTGTTGATCTTTGTTGTTATTATCTTAAGTTTTGATCCTTCAGTGTTTTCGTAGATTGGCTTTGCCACAGCTTGTCATTTATTTGGTTGCGCTATGCGGCATTCATGGTCTGTACACAACAACAGATATTGTCCGCGGAAGTTGGTCTAGGTTCATGTCAGTGCTGCTTCCGACACGATATTGGCCAGTCACTCAACTTCCGTTTTCTGGGTTTAACTCGAAGGGCTCTGCAAATTATTCGTCCGAAACAGGAAATTTCAGTTGAAGTTTCATCGATAGTCGAGTGTAAACAAATTTATGAAAAAAATATTGCTAATTAAAATTATTTTGTTTCTTTGGTTTATTTAAACTCTATTTAAACTCCCATTGGTTAATGGCCTATGTTTTGTACTGAAAGTATATACATGTATTGTGGTATCTTATTTTGATCTTCTAGTTGAGCTGAGTCGAAAAATCATTAATTTGTAGTCCAAAAATGTGCGTGCCATTGTTAACAAATGAAAACAATTCTTTACATTTGGGTTTTTGTATTGTTGCGCACATTTTTTGGCTACGAAACAATGGTTTTTTGACTCAGCTCGTCAAGAGGATTAAAATAAAATACCACAATATATACTTTCAGTACAATGCAAAAAAGTTAATTTTTCAGTTTCGTGCACAGGGATTTTTCTAAAAAGCCAAAAAATAGGAATGTTTAAATTTTTTTTTTTTTGTTTAGTGATAAATAATGAATTTCTCGGTTGTAAATCTGTCGACAGCATGTTCCAGACAAGCGATGAGATGTTGGTAAAAGCTGTAGATGATATAGAGAGAGAATAATTTCCTGCTGCGTAAATTCAGTGAATCTTCGGGGAATAATGTCGTGTTTAATGAATAAGGCTGGAGATCATTTGCCAACAAGCTGCATGTAATAACGAAAGAGATCTTTACTAAGCAGCTTAATGCGGCCTATCTGTGGTACTGAAGTAAGTGCGGTCACTTTTGGTTAGTGACTAGTGAGTTGACACTAATATAACCCGGTGCTTCAGTCGTGAAAAGTGTGAAGTAAAGAGACCATATCAAGAGACATTTTATTCTGTTAAAATGGCTAAGGGCTCGGTCTCGACATAATGTGAAAGGAATAAAAATCTGCTCTTACTTTAATGCGGTTGCCGTTAAAGCTTAGGCAAAAATGTGGGGATAGGTTATTGGAATTTGATGTCATTAAAGACAGCTTTTTGCTTGACTTATCCGCTCGTTATCCCGTAAAATTTATTCTTGATCGCTACAGCGTCTTGGGATTTTTGATTGAATTGCGTTTGTTGAACTTTCGGTATTAGCCTGTGTGATATCGAAGTCCGATGCTTACTAGAGTGTATTTTGTAGTTGAAATAGGGTAAATAATGTGCGAAATTGCCAGATGACGAGCAAATTGCAAAAATCGAATTTTTAATTTTTTTTTTTTTTTTTTTTTTTCCAATATTGGTTTTGCAATTGAGATGAAACTCATTTATATTGGCAACAAAATTTCTTACATTCGTGGTACAAAATGTGGGCTATCTGATGCTACATTGCGAAATGGTTTTGCTATTTTATTTCCGCCTATTGGGCTATCAATTTGTGGAAAAGTTTGCTCGATTTATCCTTATACTAATGAGACGTGCTTCGTGAACTGCAACTTTATTACTTTGATCGTATTTCTTGCTCTCTTTCTCTTTTTCCAAACAAGTCCTGCAAATGGGAAAATCCTAAACCTGTCGCCTAATTTTTCAAGCTCACAATAGTTGTTCGGTTTGGTTGGCACCAATTTAAAAATGATGAAGAATGAAACTCGAAAGCATTTGGCTTGCCAAGAGAGTAAGAACACAAGCACTCGATTTTTTTTTTTTTGATTTTTTTTTGCATGGGAGAACTTCATATTCCTTGACAAATTCTTGTTTATGATTGAAAATGTGGGCGCAAATCAGGGCGTAGTTTGCTCGTTGTTTTTAGTTTAATTAAAGCTGAAGATGTTGAATGCTGATAGTTGCTAACAATTTCATTTAAAATATATTTTTGGTTACTTTTGAAGGAACAACTAATCAAGAAAGAGCTAAGGTGTCATTTTTTGTTAGATTAGAGTAGATTCTATCAAGAGTGTGTGCTAAGGTGCATTTTCATTTGCGAGAGAATTTCTCGCGCTAGAATAAAAATTGCGCGGTAGTCAGAAGAAGCGCCAACAATCGTGCCGCTCTAAAAATGACGCTTTGGCTTGGGCATTTTCATTGGAGCCACTTCTCGCTTTCAACAATTTTTTAAAAATTAGTTGCCATCTCATGAACTATTTATTAGTTTGAAATGTTTAGCATCAAATGTTGCTGAGTTTAATATTTTTTGGCTTTTCTAGATGTAGATGGCATTGATTAATCAAGATTGAAAATTTAGATGGGGAAATAAAATCAGCGCCATTTTCAATTGTGGGTGGAGCCTAGTCAAATGCCAGGCACAAACCGCTTTCTATTGGTCCAGATTGTCACACGGCGCGATTCTGTGAGAAGATAGAGGCGCGGAAGAAACAGAATCGCGCCAACAATCGCGCGCTTTTGCAAGTCTAGCTTGCATGAAAATTAACAAGCGTGCGATTTTTGTTGCGGGATTGTTGAAAAATGAGCGTGAGAAATGGCATTTCTCGCAAAAAATAAGTCTACTGCCAGGGCAAACTATTAAATTACGAAATGCTATTTTTATTTACTTTATTTTATTAAATAAATTGTTCATGCATCAATTTTTTTTAAGCTTTTAAAGTAACAATTGCGTTTAGTTTAATGCTGTTTAGGTGCGGTGACTTCAAATGATCTGGCCCTGAAAGATCAAAGAGATATGTTTGCCATATTATGTGTATGCATAAAAGAACGGTTTTGCAAGATGGAAAGGTCTTACGTTAGTTTGAAAAGACTTTTATGTATGTTGCCAGGAATAGTGAATGGACAGCTTTTTTTTTAATCAGTATTCAACATTATACTTATCTTTTGCTTCTGAGTGATTTGCTATGCTTCACAAACAAATTAAATTTGACTTTCTAGAAATATATAGAACGAGCAGGGTCATCTGGTGTCTCCCAGGGTAAAGAAGCTGTTGGTTGGCCTTGTATTTTTATTTTAATTTTTGTTTTTATTTTATTTATTTTATTTTACTGTGTTTTGTTTGAGTACGTATAATCTAATCTGGCGAAGCACTGAGATTAGCCCGGTAAATGCACCAAATGGTCAGCGTCATCTGTATGCCGAATTAGCTGCTACGTCACGTTTCGACAAGTTTTACTACAATAAGGTTTTGTAGGCAAAATATTGTTGCAAGACCAAAACGGAATAGTTGTCGCAACAATCAACCAACCATTGAACTGCATGGTGCGGTAGTGTTGTCATACCGAGGTCTGGCTGCAGTAACAATTCTCATGGCCACTTAGAACAATGGGAACCCCACGATCTCACGCTCGGATTTCTTCTAAATCTCGCATGAACTGTGTGAATTTGGAGGCCCCAGCACGAACGGTGCGGCCAACTATACCGGATAACCCGTGCGTTGGAGTTTTATATAGATGATTATTTTACAATGGATGCTTTCAATCTGTGAAAACACATTTGAATAGACTTATGATCTTTTCATTTCAAATACAGTTTATGTCTTCTTTGTGTGGAAAGACAACTCAAATTTTTGAAACTTATATAGAAATGAAGAATGATGCTAGGTTCCCACTTGGCAGAAAGTCAGACAGAAAATTTTCTGCTGCAGAAAATTTTGAGAGAAAAGTGCTGTGTTCGGTGCTACAGCAATTGGCCACCAGTCGTCATGTGTCCGTGCACGTCATGTTCATGACGTGCCATATGATTGGCTGATTGACATGTGTCAATCAGCGCCCTCTGTTTTGTGTATATAAGTTTGTGTTTATAATAAAGAACTCAGTCATGCTGAGAACTATTATCGAAGCGTGTCTTTCTTCCCCGCAACAATCAACATCTTGATAGCGATACATATCAAAAAGTAAGTTTTTCTGTCGTTGGTTTCCACTGGTGGACTGAAAAGTGGCAAAAGTGCAGAAAAGTAGAATTTAAAAATGGATGGCAGCTAAGGAACGCAATTTGTAAACACTGCTGCTCTCTACACTCAAAATTTTCTACAGCAGAAAATTTTCTGTCGGAATTTCTGCCAAGTGGGAAGCAAGCATGAAGTAGAATTTTTCTTATTTTCTGATGATGTAAATAGAACCTTAATTTTTGTTGGGGCAATTTTAACAACTGTTGGATGCTTTTTAATAATTCTAAAAATGCTGTTTGAATGAATGTGTTCGGCATGCAAAATTATTCAGTTAGATGTAGTAATGCGGTCAACGGTTCTCGTTATTTAAATGTTGTCTCTTGGGATTTGACTCTTAATGCTGATACCTTCTGGAAATTGAGCGACAAAAATTGGATGCAACATCATTTCTATGAAAATCTATGAAAATCATTAGCAGGAATCTAGACCAGCTGGTGCTCACGCTTTAAGCCGTGATAAAATTTATTTGAATCACTTGAACCATTTTTACAAACGACCAATGTTTGATGCTAACTCTGAGGAGCCGGAAGTTCTTCAGCTCCATCATTATCCCACCGATTCTTTTATTGGATCAGCTTGAACGTTTGTAGTTCAACAGATAAACACAGGATGGAGTTAAGGTTGCTAACAGAAGAGGAAATGAGTGAAGAAGTATATTTTTTAAAATAAATTATGGTTTTACTAAAATATTAAAATACCCTCATTAAAATCGTGCAGAAATTGGGCAAATTGAAATATTATAATTTTTGAAATTTTAAAAAAAAAAAATATGCAAATTTTATGCAGTGATGAAACGAGTTTATTGTATGATAACCTGCTAGTTCATTTTCTATTCCGATTTTTACTTTAACTCGAGGGATTTCATTAGTCTACATTAAATAAATTATTTTACGATGATTAACCAAGCAAATCGTAGCAGATCGATAAGATTTTTTTGTT
Organism: Strigamia maritima; assembly: GCA_000239455.1. NCBI lineage: Eukaryota > Metazoa > Arthropoda > Chilopoda > Geophilomorpha > Linotaeniidae > Strigamia > Strigamia maritima. Next base: position 66,676 of record JH431348.1, on the reverse strand, counting down.
TTTCTCATTGAATATAAATGCTTTTTCTATTCACTTGATTTCTAAAAATAATATTAGCAAAACTAATGGGACATTAACAAAAGAGAAAACCTAATTAGTCCCAGATAAACAAACGTGAATTTTCTCTACTTTACTTCCAATTCCCTTGTCGAGAGCCTTTGGAGATTTGAGAGAAGCCGTCAGTGGCAGATAGATGCGGCGTGGGCGAGTTATCAGCATGGTCCACATCTCCACCAGCAGTAAGGTCGTAGCTTGACGCTTACAAGTACGGGGAACAAGGCATAATTCGCCATAAAAAGTGCTATTCGATGTCAACAAGTCGCTAGAAGGGTGAACGTAAAGCGAACGACAGGTCGAGCGAGGGCAGCGTGCAATCTGGACCTAACCTGCTCCTTGTTCCCTTCAGCATAGTTGTTAAGGTCTCCTCATTTTATTTTTTCTCTCTTCTTCTTTTTCCCTCATTCTTGTCTTTTGGCAATGCACAAAAACCTCCGTCGTCGAAGTAAAATCTATTGAGTTTTTGGTGGTTGCTGGTCATTTGGCATTTGGCCAATCCCACAGATTAGGCTGTCCTCAAAGATCTTTTCTTGAATGTGCCAAACCCTCTGCCATCCACTGTCATATATGGGTTCTATCGAAAAACCTTCCAATTATAGATGGGGCGGGTCTGCAAAGAGGGATAAGAAAGTATGATTTTCTTCTGTGTTTTGTTTGTTCTTCGTTTGTTAACGAAAAAATGAAATGGGTCTTCATTAGTTATTGAGGTTTAAAGGTTTTGCTTAATTTTTTTTATGTATAATTTTTTTATGGAATTGAAATGAGGGTTTATTTGAATAATGAGCTTGCTTGGTACTTCATTTTTATTTAACTTAACTTTTATTACAATTGGAAACAAATAGATTTCTATTTCTATTTGTTTCCAATTATAATAAAAGTTAAGTTATTTTTTTCCTCAACTTTTTCAACAATAGTTATTTATTTTTTGCTCTGTATTATTTTTTTTTTTTTTTTTTTTTTTATTTAAAATGATTTATGTTGATGGAAGCGTGAGAAATGAGGATGGTATTGGAAATAGTTGTGGTGTTGTCACGCATTTCTAAAGGTGTGGAAATTGATGCCAGCTGGTGGGTTCCATCAATTTGGTAGATGAGATTAATTTGTCGTTTGAAGGTAAACCGCACACTGTCACTTGTTAACAAGAGCAACTGACATGTAGAGTAGGATGTTGTCAAGGAAGGCAAGTCATGGTGCACGTACCAGCAGTATGTTGAGGTGTTGGATGGTCCTTGCATGTATATGAGGTCATTTGTGATTCTGGGCTTTTCTCTGGTGGCCCACTTGTGAACTTGTTGAGAAGTTGGCATTGTAAACCAAGTGTTGTTATTCTATGTCCGTGTGCAGCTATTCAAGCAATTTGTTTGTCATTTCACTTTATTGCAACAGACTTGTGGACTTGTTTAAAAACCAGACATGCTTATGCCAAAAAAATGTCTTATATATATCGACAGAATTTTCTTGTTCTGACTGCAGTGAAATGTCTGCATTAATTTGATAGGCACTTGTATTTGGAATGGCTTTTTTATTTGCTTTTTATATGCATGCCAAGTTTGATCTCGTCGTCTGCAAAAGAACTTTTAAAAGAAGATAACTTATTTTTCAAGTTGTTTGGTGGGGAATTTAAGTGATAATTTTAATTAGTCTGTGAAGAAATAAAGATGAAATCGTCTAAACTCCGTTTCTAAAACATTGCGAGAAACGCCCATTGGTTGGAGCCTGTGTGCTTGCACATTAATACAAAAAACTACCATATATGGTCATTTTTCTGATCGTTTATGGTCGTTTTTTGTTTGTTTTATGTTCGTTTAGGTTCGTTTATTTTCGTTTATGTTCGTTTATGCCCTTTTATGGTCATTTTTCGAATTATTTTTTTAAGTCTTTTAAAAAATTGCTGGGAAAAGGCTCTAGCCAATGGGAGTTTCTTGAAATGTTTTGGAAACAGAGTTTAGTAATTTTTTTCTTGTAATGGAGCAATAAATTGCAGTAGGTGCATTCAGGAACTAAAACTCGTCAAAAACGAGTTTTGAGAGTGGTTAGTTTTGTGTGTGTTTTGTGTATGTTTTGTGTATAATTCTGAGTGTGAAAATCTGAGGCACATTTTAGCTGAGTTTTAGGGAAGTTTTAGCTTCGTTTTACCTTCTATCGCATGACTTGAAGCAGTCATGTGACGTCTAAAACAAATGGCGCCGATCTAATGCTACAACAGTAGAGTAGATGCTGCGCAGACGAGTGCACAATTGTAGAGACAACTCTGTCTCGTGAAACGTTGGAATTGTATAGCGTTTTCCGCGTGCATGCGCGTTTCTTGGCTTAAACTTAAACGTTTCCGGAAATGACGACACATTTCAGGAAACGAAACGAGGGAAACGACTAAAACATGGAAATGTTTTAGTTCCTGAATGCACCTAATCTTTTATACACATATTTCTCAACTTGAAAAAATATTGTTTTTACGGAATATGCTTCTATAGTTATCACTTACTAAGTTTACAAGAACACGCTTTTCTGGAAAATGACGTCATCATTTATCAAGTGTAAAAGTGGAAACTAGAATGAATACTCTATTTTTTACTTTTCCACTTGAGAAATAATGATGTCATTTTCCAGAAAAGCGTGTGCATGTAACTAGAGTAATTGACGTTACCAAAAACACATAAAGCAAACAAGAGCTGATTATATGTAAAGTATATTATCTTCTGATCAAACAAATTGGCATGTTTACTTTATTAAGTAGAAATTTGTTTATATGAATATGAAGATGATGGAAAATGTACTCTCGATTGCTTAATTTTTTTATGCAGTAAATATTGCATCGTCTTCTTAAGGTTGGAATCAATAAAAAAATATACGGTTAGACAACATGTTGTATTGGGTTTATGAACCGGTGTATTCTAGTCGAGATATCGTAGTGATATCAAGATAAAATTGGGTCCTGAATTTAAATAAAAAAAAGATGTTTCGATCAGGTTTTGTCTTTCCAATACACGGTTTAGGCTAACATAACAATTGGAGGAAAATGTAATAGAGATTTTGTTAAATTCTTGTTTAAATTCTTGTTTAAATTCAAGTGAATTCTGAAAATAAAATTTTGTTTTGGTTAAGGTATTTTATACAGGAAATTGGCAGAATTTTTAACATTATTAAATTAAACTTTTAATTAAATTTAAATTTATTTCTATTGCTTCAAGCTATTTTAATCGAGTGGAAATCCTATGTGAAAAATGGAATTAATTGCTTATACGAGTATGTATACATAGACTTGGGAATCGAATTAGTTCGCGTTCATTATTAAAACACAACTTATTTCGACATTTAATAATCTAAATGTTTAACGTAATTAATTTTTTATTTTTATCGTTGAAGTTGTTTTTGTCATTATACGACCAACACTTTTCTTACAATATGCATCGAGTGACGTAAGGGGCAGGGATGAGGGATATACTTTGAAAAGTGCATTATTTTGTTTCCAATCCTGGAGTCAAGCCAACAAAACATATGATGCTCTTTCTTGGCCTTCGTATATTTCATTCCCTCTCTTCACTAGACTTCTTGTCCACTAAAAAGACTTTTCTTCACAGGACGAACTCACATACAACCTTCGCATAAAAGCATTTTGACATTTACCTCATACTGTGAGCGATGGTTGGCCGTTGGTCGCTTATATATTTTTCAACCGAGTACGTTGCACTCAGGGCCAAAAGAGGGCAGAAGAGCTTTTCAATTTCCGTCGTTTCCATGAAGTCTAACCTATCATGGAAAGATGAAATGCCTGACCTCCGGATTTGCTTTTTGCATTTACTGGCCACAACAAAGTTAAAAAAAAAGAAAAGAGAAACAATCATTTATTTAAGTGTTTATGACTGCAAAACTTGGCAAATCGATCAATCATTTATTAAAATGCATTTTTGAATATTTATTATTAGACGGTTTGCGCTTTCACGAACGAGATTTTATTACGAACGTAAAATAAATTAATAAAAATGAAATAAATTCATTTTTATTAATTATCTCGTGTCTCGTGATTAAAATCATTGTTTCAGATTGCGCTTGCAGAAACAATTAAACACGAACGAGAACGAAATAAACAAATACACGAGAAACATGGCTTTATTCAGAAAATGTATAAATTATGTGTGTCTAATGCCATGTTTATATAAAAAATAGTTAGTTGCAAACAAATCTCTAACCTAGATGACTAAAAACCTACCGAAAATACAACGAGCCGATGAAAAACAAGATGGATGCCTCGCTCGCTTCAAATTGCAGAACAATGCGCATGTGCGAATTTTGATGCACACTGCGCATGTGTAGTGCATTCGTATATCAACTTATATACGAACGAATTGAAAAATAAATCTTGTATATTCATACTACGAATGTTAAATTAAATACGAGATTAATTTTTAAAATCTCGTATTTATATAACATTCGTAATTAAAAAAATTACGTTCGTGAAAGCGCAAACCGTCTATTATATATTTTAATTGTACAATGTGTATTTTGTTGACTCGTTAGGTAATTATAACTTTGGGAATTTACATTCAGGGACGTCTGATGTCAACAAACTCAACATAATCAAAGAGAAGACTGAATTTCTTAATTTTATGTTCTTGTTTAAAGACCAATTTCGAAACTTGAGATTGTAGGAGGTTTGTTTACAATCACGGATCAATTGAAAATTGAGTTTTTTTTCTTTCTCATCGAGCGTTTTACTCTTGAAATGTCTTTTACGAGAAATCTAATTAGGACCAATGCAGTTTAAAAGCAGTAAATAGCAATTAAAATAGGAATGATGATTTTTTTCTTCTTCTTTAGATTCCAACTTTAAATACATTTTATTTAGTTTAGTTTTAGTTCTTTAGGTTCATCAGCAATATTTTAAATAGAAATATATTTTGGATTTTTTTTATTCAATTTACAAATATTGGGTTGACTTGGTTACATCAAGTTACATCAAGTAACATACACAAAAAAAAGAATTCCTGGAATTGAGACGAACGTGTTTATGAAGTGTAAATAAATGTATAATCACACACAGATCGAAGAAAGGCGATAGTAAAGAAGTGGGGGAAAAAATGTCGATTTATTTTTTTTTTTTTTTTTTTTTTATTGTTTTGATCTGAGAGAGGTTTGTCGAGAGTACTGAAAGTTCAGACATTTCGCTTTCCAACCTAAATAGAACCCTGAGGGCCGTGGATTCTCCCGTCTCGACCGAGAAGAGGCTCTTGGCTCTCGTTTTATTCTCATTGATCTTTGTGCTATCTCCAAGGCAACGATGGAGCTGTGGATCATTGGACAGATTTTCTAGAATCAATTTGTTTTTGTTTTTTTCCTTCTATTTTTCTTATTTTAATTTTACTGTTTGCAGTTTTAAACTAATGGCCTCTGATGTGTAGAAATTTTTTTAAAAAAACAACAGATTTTAAAGGTTTGCATCGAGAAAGATGAATAGTCTCTTATTTGCTTCTTCTCTCGACTGGCTCGTGTTTAGCTCGTCATGCGCAAGTTTAGCTTGGGAAGTCATTCGTTTGCATCTCATGTTGTACTTAATACCACTGCAATATGCTCAAGCGAGGTGGCAAGCGCATTTCCATTGGGTTTATTTTCATTTTTATTGCTTTTACGTGTAGCTTGAAGACGATGTATAAGAAATGGCGCGAAAATGTTTATCTTCAGTCGATGTACATGCCAAAGGCTTTTACTAGAAATTTCCATTGCAAAAGTAAACAATTATTTAATGATATTGTTTATTTTTAATATATAAAGTCGTTGACCTTTTGGATCTTTTTTTTTGTTTTGTTTTATAGTAGGCCTACTTAAATATTAAGTGATATTAAAGTGAGCGAGCTTCTCAGACAGTTGTTTGAATTTTATTTTTATTAAAATGTTTAAAATATTTAAAATCTTTTGCTCGTTTTTAAATATTTTTTCGGAATTTGATTACAGTAGAAGACTTCATCCTCTTGAAAAATGGAAGTTCTAACTGACCTATTCTCTGCACTGGTGTAAATATTTAAACATAACAAGAAAACTGTTTTTCAACGATGTGACAATCTTCCCACTGGCTCAACTCAAAGATTAGATTTTCATATGACCGGTGGGAATTTTTTTGGAAAAAGTGACTAAAAATATTTATCTTAATTTATATATAAAACTATATAACTGTTGTACCATCAGTGTACATTATGCAGAAGGTGCATTCAGGAACTAAAACATTTTCATGTTTCAGTCGTTTCCCTCGTTTTGTTTCCTGAAATGTGTCGTCATTTTTGGAAACGTTTAGGTTTAAGCTAAAACGCTACAAATTTAGCGTTTTACGAGACACGAGTTGTGTCTTACAATTGCGCACTCGTCTGCGCAGCATCCAACTCTACTGTTGTAGAGTTAGCATTTGTTTTAGAAGTCACACGACTGCTTCGAGTCATGTGATAGAAGTTAAGACGAAGCTAAAACTTACCTAAAACTTACCTAAAACTCAGCTAAAACGTGCCTCAGATTTTCACACTCAGAATTGTACACAAAAACACACATAAAACTAACCAGACGCAAAACTTGTTTTTGATGAGTTTTAGTTCCTGAATGCACCTAGAGTTTGCTGCAGGTACTTTTTCCTTATAATTATAATTTTTTGTTATGGTTATAAATAGTGTTACGCAAAGTCCAGTTTGTAGTGCACAGTTTAGAAAAGCCGAGTACCAAAGAAAATTTTTATGCACAATAGGTGCATTTGGAAACTATAAAACCTTTTCATGTTTCACTCGTTTCGTTTCCTGAAATGTGTCGTTATTTCTGGAAATGTTTAAGTTTAAGTCAAGAAACGTGGGTGCACTCGCGTTTTAGGAAACGCTACTATTCCAGCGTTTCATGAGACACGAGTTTGTATCTTACAATTGCGCACTCGTCTGCGCAGCATCTAGCTTTACTGTTGTAGAATTTCAGGCGCCATTTGTTTTAGAAGTTAGATGACTACTTCAAGTCATGTGATAAACATAGGTAAAACGTAGCTAAAATGTAGCTAAAACTTGCCTCAGATTTTCACACTCAGAATTATACAGAAAACACACAAAAGTAACCACATGCAAAACTCGTTTTTCATGAGTTTTAGTTTCCGAATGCACCTAATGTAATAGGACGTTTTCTCTGGACAGTTTGCGATTTAACTATGTGCAATTCTTTTTCGAGGGATCATATCGCGATTGTCTCGATTTACAATTTGTTTTAGAAAAGGAATGCACATGGTCATTCAATCCTGATAAGTTCTATCAGCGCAACTTTATCTTATAGTTGTTGTTATGATATTGTCCTGGCATACAATTTGTTTTTATAATGTGAAATGCGGTGTTATTTACATGCTTAAACATACTGAACATGTGAGAAAGTATACACGCGTAACGCAAATCAAGCTCTTCTCGAGTTGGGCTTATCTGCTAAGCTTGAATACAATGGAAGGAAGCGCCGGTTGTATTAAAGTCCAGATCAATATTTAAAGTAGTGGGAATTGGAATTGAAGTAATAGAATTGTTGTACCACTTTCTTTACCCGCCAATTAAAATTGAAAATGTGTTTTTTAACCACTAAATTCTTTTCTTTTTTTTCTCTTTTTTTCTTTCCGTCTTTCTTCTTTGAAAACCCGGGGATAATGAAAGAAGTTGAGTGTAGCCGACAGTTGATTAAATTTTCTAAGTTTGAAGCTTTGCCCAAACTGTAAAGTGGGGGCGGGTTGGAGAGTCCATTTTCCTTTCCAGCACAATCACACCTTGCTCAAAAAAGCGAAAGAAATCGGCGGTTGAAGGAGAGCAGGGGCGCATTGGCGCCTCTCGCGACCGGAATAGATATCGTGGTCGGGTCTATGTCATCAGAGCAACGTTTTGGCTCTGGTATTGCAACCATGCTTGGAATGCGGGCCAGCGTCTCTGAAAAGTGTGTTTTTTTTATTTTTTTTTATTTTTTTTTATTTTTTTTATTATTTGGCATTTTAGTCCACTTTGGTTTATTTCTTTATCCGATTTTTTTTTTCTATTTTTTTTTTTTTTTTTGTTGTTGTTGTTGTTGACTGCTTTTACTCTAGTCAAAAACAACTTACAAATTATGATTCTCGAACGAATTGAATAGAAATTTATAAATTTTTATTTATTTATTTATTTATTTATTTATTTATTTATTATTTTATTTGGAAATGATGAATTTTTTGTGTGCAATAATGTTTTAACTTATTTTCGAATTTAATATTTATTTTTTGGAATTAGAAACTGCTTTTTTTCTTCCTTCTCTAAAGTGCTTGAAAACTCTTGAAAAATAATTTAAGGAACTTAATCTTATTGGATTAACGTGCCGTTGCACAAGTGTATCAATTATTCACGCGATGAGCAAACCTAACGTATACAATTGGATTTATTTTTATTTACAATCATTATTCAGTAAGTAAGTTTTATATAAAGTTCGTATAAAATCCCATTTTAAATACTCCATAGATTAAATCATGAATATCAATTTAAATATTTAAAAACTTTATGCGGTATATGGTCGGTTCGCTCAATTAATCACTGGATTAAATGACAATTTATAAGTGAATAGATTATGTAATAATTAACGTTAATATTTATTTCACTAATTCCTTATGATTTAGTTCTTAATTAATGCATAAAGATTTTTTTTTCAAACATTATTGGCAATGTCAATTTGAGATGTACAAGTATTTCATTTTTTATTTCATGAAACTGAAGCGTTGTTTTATCTCGAGTGTATAACAAAGTTGGTGATGGCTGAAAAATGAAATTTTGAAATCGCCTGGCTAGACCTTTCCGGATTAAATTACCCGTGAAAGGATGTGTACAAGGATTGTAAAATAAAACAAGAGCAATCCGTGCGAACTTAGTGTGCAGTTATCGCTTTCGACCAGCAGCTGGTACCCTTGAAAAATTGAAAAAAATTCTTCTACTAGCTTTGTACTTGAATGGTTTTCTCGGAAGATAAGTTGACAAGTCATACGTCAGGACAAAGATGTGTTTTTTTTTTATTTTTATTATTATTATTATTATTTATTATTATTATTTTTTTAACTTATAAACGACATTTTTTTGTCATGAAAAGTAATGATATGAATCACCGATTACTAAATAATTGCCAAAAACAAAAAAAACTTAAACCGAATATCTAAAAGTGTGGAATTTGGTAATTCAGTCGTTAGTAAATATACAATATAAATTTCTAGACGCAATTAAAACGGTAGGAGTGTCAAAACTAAAGAATAAAATTCAAATCTTTACAAAAAACTTAATTCGACTGAAATGGTGCGAATGCAGCCAGGTGCTTCGGATAGCCAATGAGAAAATAAAAAAAAAAAAAATTGGTTGCAAATTTTAATTTTTAATTACATGTGAGACCGAGAAAATTACAGAATATGCTTTAAGTTTCTTATTTGTTTTTTAATTTTTTTTTTTTTTCCGAGACTTTGGTTCCGAAATTGTGGAATGCGGTTCACCAGTTGTATTATTATTCACGTAAAATTTTGTAGCGCGAAGAGAATACATTCAGAGTCGAGTCCACTCTAATGTAAACACCTGATGTGAAAGGGTTTTGTCCAAGTAAAGCTGGTGAGATGAGTAAAACTAAAGGCTCTTTTGTCAACAACTTACTATTCTTTTTGTTTTCACATTTTGGAAAGAGAGGCGGGGAATGAAGTGGAAGTAAAACGGAGGAGAAAAAGTGAGTGAGGAATGGTTGCAAGGCCCAAGAAAACATGGAATGTTTTTCTAAATTGGACTATAAAAAATGTGAGCAAATTGATGACGGAAAAAGCAGCAAAGAAAGTAAATTAATTTTTCAACACACTTGATGGATGTGTTTGTTATGGGTTTGTGTGGGATTCTTCTTTTTCTAGCTGATAGAAAGAGCAATTACTTAAATTTATTTACTTTGCTTGAGTAGTAAATGTTTAAATAACGAAACGGCGCGCGCCACCACCCGTAGGTGAAAATGAAATAAGCAGGTTTACGTGTCAGCGAGCAACTCCTGTCACAGATCAAATTTGTTCTTGTGAAAAGGGGAAAGTAAAAGAGAAGGTGTGTATATATGGCAAGTGATGCGCAAAGGCCCTAATGACTTTACGTGACTCGTTGTTGGTATGTTGAAAGCGAGGATTCAGCGATTAAAGCACACAACACAGTGTCGAGATAAACGCTGTCAAGTCGAACAAGTTTGTACTCTTCAATTATTCAACATCATTGAAATAGAGCTGATTAAAGAAATCTTCCCCAATTGTGACTCCCTCTAGGATTAGTTTAATGGCGTAAGGAAAGCGTGAAGGCGCACAATGACTTCAAATCAGGGTGAAGGATGGCGAGAAATCAGTGCAGAAAGTTGAAACGAGTCTTTACCTAATTTAAAAGTAGTAAAATTTTAAACTTTACATCTTCGCGGGTCGTTAAAATGGAAATAAACAATAATCACTGCAATTGTTTACATAAGAGCAATTGGTTCAAACAGGAAATGTGTGTGAAAGGATAAAAACTTGAAAATCTTTCAATTTAAAAGCCTAGTACACATAAGCTCATTCCGTTCACGGAATGGCACAGGGAATCGAAATCTGAAAATTCCTTTTTTTGTGGTACACAAAAAAACTTCCTTGTGAGGAAATATTCTGTAACTGAAAAAATCATTCTTTCCGCGCACCAAGTGCGCGGGAAACCACTTACTAGGGGGATTCAGAAACTGTCGCATGAGTTTGCAAATGCGTAAGTGTGAAAATGTGATTTCACACATGCGCAACGGAAGTCTTATAGGCTTCATGTTATATTATGTGACTCACATGGGCGACTCACACTCACACCTCAAGAGGTGCGCATAGTGCGTTTCACTTGTGATTGCAAATGGCGGGCAGGCATAACTGCCTAGACGAATCCATATTAGCTGCTGTTGGCGGGATATATGTTCTATCCTGCTAAGAAATGAAAAGGAAAAAACGAAAAGCAAGCCCAACACATTGATTTTTGAATATATCGTCATCAGCATTGCATATTTTCAATGGTAGCCATTTGCAAAAAAAATTTGGAAAATTCAGACTGGCTGAATGTTTTGAGTCTGAATTGGTGTGTGTACTACCGTCTTCCCCCGAACATAATGCCATGGCGTTACATTCGAAAATAATTTAAAAAATGATTTTTTAATTATTATAGCAAAAATTCGAATAGAACAGCATTTCGAATAATGCGCCATGGCGTATTATTCGAATAAGATGCCATGGCGCATTGTTCGAATAATACGCCATGGCGCATTATTCGAAATGCTGTTCTATTCGAATTTTCGAATGAAAAAAATCATTAACACCACCACAAAAATAACAAAAAACAAAAGAAAAATAAGAAATTAAAATTAAAAAAGGAAAATACAAGAAATAAATTTTTTAAAAAATTTAAACAAAATAAATTTTTTTTAAAAAAATGAAAAAATATGAAATAAAAAAAATGACAAAAAAATTGAAAAAAAAATAATCTTGTTACTCTTTTCCTACACCATAACGCCATGGCGTTGTAATCGAACAGAACGCCACCTTGGCGCTCTATTCGAACATAACGCCATGGCGTTATGTTCAGGGGAAGACGGTAGGCTTCAACAGGCACCTTCAAAAACTCAAGCACGACTCGTGCTATGAGTGATAGCACGAGATTCTCGTGCCATTTTGGTCATGTGACTCGTGTTCCATCTAGTGCTAAGCTGTTAAAACGAGAAAAATAGCACGACCTCTCACACCATGTGTTAAGAGAGATTCTCGTGCTCTTTCAGCTTTTTATGCCAACTTAAGCAGCCATTTTGGAAAAGCATTGACCGAGAGAATGTAAGTTGGCAGTACTTTTAGCCAAAAATAATACTTTCTAACCTTTATTTGCAATGAAAACCATTTGATAAAAATCTTGAAGTTTTCTTTTCCGGACAACCATTTTGATTTACTACAATAAGATCCAGGTTAAGATCTTGTGTATTCCTAAAGTGGATCCTAATCCGGATCTTAATTCGGATCTTGTTTTAGTCACATGATTAACATTTCATCACACTCGTGTTAACAATAGCACGAGCGCATTCAAATACTTAGAATGAGTTTAGCAGTTTAGGACTCGTGCTTGTTTTGCACAAAACGAGCACAAAAAGTTTTTGAATGTTCCTAGTGAGAATCTAACTCGTGAAAACTATGGTCGACAGCAAGCTCATTATTGGTCCATTGTTACGAGAGAGAGTCTAGGATTGGTTGGTTCAATTCAAATAGACCAATAACAGTCGATAGTTCTGTTGCATGATGATTGGAATTACCGATATTCGGTGGGTGCATGGTGGTTAGAATTATCATTTGTTGGTTGAATATTTATTTATTTGCTATTTTATTTTAAATTAAATTTTGTCTGACAATTGAAGTTTTCCTTATAAGATTCTCTATTCTTAACCACTCGTGCCCATTGGTCAGAATAAACCACTCGTTCCCTGTGGCACTCGTGATTTATTCAGATTACCAGACACAAGTGATTTATTCAGATCCCAATTTTTGCGATGCACTCGTGATTTTGTCAATTACTAAGTTTACATGAACACCCTTTTCTGGAAAATGACGTCATTATTTATCAACTAGAGTGAATACTCCATTTTTTACTTTTCCGCTTGAGAAATGATGACGTCATTGTCCAGAAAAGCGTGTTCTTGTAACTAGACTAACTGTAGAAAAATTTATTGTTTGGGCCTACTTCGTTAATCTCCTTAGTGCTGCTTGTGATATTACTGTTGAGAAATAAAGCTTTGTAAGTGCTAGTAAAATGGTCTCTTTGTGGTAAACTTGGCAATCATCAAAATGTATTCAAATTTAATTTGTACCTTTAATTCATCGCAGGATGTTACCATGTTCAGGATCAATTATGGACAAAGTCGAATTTGTAGACCGCTCTCGAAAATGGAGAAATTGTATTGTGGTTGAAATTGATAATTAGTCAGAACTTTGTGTTGTTTGGTGTATAAATTTAGTGGAATCTAGTTTTAATCAAATTTTGTTATATATCATATAGCACTTTGTAGTTTTGACAGACACTTTTTTTGGCAAGAGACTTACTATTTTTGGCTGGAAAAAATCTGAAACTGACGTTTTCAAAAAAAAAAAAAAATTTGTAAATTGCACTTAGTGAATTAACATGTAAAATTAATGAATTTATAGTAAGACCAACTTGTTGCTTTACTGTATTAACAACATGGAGAATATTTAGGCTAAGTTTTTTTCTCTCTTCAGTATCCACACTCATAGAAAAAAAGGGGGCATTTTACTCCAATTGTGGAGTACGGCGCTTGTCCCATGGCTGACTCCATTTTTGAAGTAATAATACGCCCAATAGAAATGGTGCATTTTGTCTCTTTAAAGGAGTATTGTGCTAATACACCCATTTGGAGTATAAATTCAAAATACTATTTTTACTCTTGTCAATCTAGTAATTTGATTACATGTCTGGGGAGTAATAGTAAAACATTGGCGAAAGAAATACAATTACTCCATCAGAACAAAGAATAAAATTACATATTTAAGGTGTAACAGGAGCTGTAAAAAGAATAGTTTTACTCTTTGTAAACATACTTATTATTATTAAGAAAACAACACGAGAACACATTGAAATAAGATTGGAAAATCAATGGCTATAATGTTTTCATAACATCCATACTTGGTGAAAAACAAGCAGCCCAGACTCCATTGGAGCCCGAGCTGGGTCTTGAACCCAGATCCTCCAACTGGTGGTTGGGTGCTTTACCATTAAGCTACTTGGAACTCAAACAGAATCTGAGACTGAATGTTATATATTCACCACTTCTCCACCTCATTCACCACTTGATATTAAGTGGTAAGTGATGTCAATCAAGGATAAAAATAGTATATTCTCACTTATGAATACTCATCCGTAAAATAGTTACACTTCAACTTGTCTCTCTTTTATTTTATGGAGTAGAGATACTCACACTTGGAATGGTTATACTCCTACTTGTCTATTCTTTTATTTTATGGAGTAGGTATACTCACACTTGGAATGGTTATACTCTTACTTGTCTACTCTCTGATTTGATGGAGAAGGAATATAACTACAAGGAATGGGTATACTCCTAATTGTCTACTCTCTTAGTTGATGGAGTGAGTAGGAATACTCAAATATGGAATAGTTAAACTCTGACTTGAAGTAAAACAATGTCATACTACCTGATGGTGTTAAATAGCCACTTGTTGAAGTAAATTTTTTCTCTCTCTTATAGTAGTTTTGTTTCATTTACTCTTTTAAGTACTAATATGCTTCTAAACACCAAAATTGGAGTAAAATGCCCTCTTTTTTTCTATGAGTGCAGTGTACGGTGCTTTAACTCAGGACATTGACCCTCAACATAATTCTCTCCCGCTTCATTGAAGCGGTCTTCAATTTATTAGCAATTTGCCACCATCATTGAAATAAATGGGAGTTCCATTTTGCAGTTCGAGGTCAGATCACATGGCAGCTCCACTTGTCATCTGCATACAAGCCAACGTCACGGCCATTGACGTAAGCTGGCGGGAATGTTGCTTCATAATAAATCATTGCTAAAATGAAGATGTGTGTTTAGTCGAAGGAAGATCGCTTCATCTTTGCTTAGTGCAAACGTCACAATTGCTATTGTGTCCACCTTCTCTAATGTGGCGATATTTATGAATTCGACCTGTTTTCTCAATTCCCTCGACTCATATATATTTTAGTCTCAGTTTGATGAAGTTTTGGCAAATAATTCTTTTCTTCAAATGACATGTGATATATATTTCCGACAAATATATTGTTCTGGATTGTCAAAAAAACTCAACAACAGATTTGTTATCGCTATAGTAAACGGCAAAAAGCTAATCGAAAATTGAAGCGAATTTTAGATGGTGATAAATATTGTAATATGAAAAAAGTATGAAAAAGTAATTTATTTATCACAATTTAGAATGTTAGGTTTTGATATGTGTGTGACACTGAAGTGAGTTTTATTTATTCATCAACACGTTGGAAATGAATTTGTTTCAAACATTAAAGTCGTGTGAATCGTTTTTTTCTTTCTTCTTCTTTCGGTTTCTAGTGATATTGGATTGGATTAGAGTTTCTATGTGCGAAGAAATTTTCAATTCTTTTTTTTTTGAGGGATAATAAAGTGGTATTAACGAACCTTACAAAACTGAATTTTGGGATGAAAAGTTTTTGTTTTTAATGTAAAATAACAGAAAAATGGTTTTAAAAAAATCAGATTTTATTTAAAGTGTGATAGTCTTATAACAATTTTTCATGCGCGAGATGATTCACTTGATACGGCATGAATTTATTGAATCTCCGTCGAAAGTACAAAAATGATAAAAATGCAGTTTTTCTTCACTAAAAACGTTTCTATACTTAAAAATATTAAATTATCAGTTGTTATTTTTAATTTTTTGAAAAAAGAATAGTGTTATTCCATAGAATAAGCTTAACAATCCATATGCAAGATGCACAACAATATAAATGTGTGGCTGTTATCCTACTTTGGCAGCCATTTTTTTTTTGCAGCGCCTTCTATAATCACTGAAAATAGGCGAACTAGCAGCGGTGGCGCCACCACTAGGAGCAACAACTGAACTAAGCAGTTTGGTTACTTCTCTCTACATATACTAAGCCAATATTTGCGGTCTGCTCGCAATAAAATATTTGTTTACCGATGCGGCTTATAATGCAGCGTATGAAATTTGAAGTTCTAACGCAAATACACAATAGGTGTAGACAAACAGCAGTTAGTACATTACGTTACTAATTTATATAAAAGAAATATGTTATATAATATCAACAAACTTTGAAGAAAAAAAAATCTATAACAAACTTTCTTTTGTGTTGCCGTCGAAATCTTTGCTGGGCAGCGAGTGTGAACGTGACAGGTGCGGATGGACGGCGAATAGCACTCGAATTTCAGCTTGAGGCGCGTGCTATTTACAGTTCAGTGCTATTTCAGATACAGAGGTCCTTCACTTGAGCCCACACAACTGTATCACTTTACTCGCAATTTTATTGGAGATTTGGATTTCTTCTTTTTGCAATAATCCCAAATGACTATTACAACGTCTGGTGGTTTAATCGTAATGTTATGAGTAAAAGTTTCATCTTCATGTGGAACAATCAAAGAAATTTTTCTATGTCGTGGGTACTAATATTGTTTTGATGTGCTGGTAAAGTACAACGTTCTGGAGTGCAATGTTGAGTGAATTGGGGAGAAGCGGAGTTTTATGAGCGTTGGGGCACGCGCAAGTCGGAAAGATATACGGTTTGGCAGATACAGTTAATATATAATTTACTTGCATAGATAATTAAGGAATTACTGTATGTTCTTACATGTGTGAAAATTCACCTAAATCTCTTATTTCTTTGGACAAGTACATAACAAAGGCCATAAATTGGATCCTGCGGTGACACCACTGATTCTCATGTAATTACAAGAAGACGCGTGTCTTATTTGTACTGTACTGCTACTGTCATTAATAAGAAGTTGTTGGTAGTTTAGAGAGAAAAAATAAAAATAAAAGAACAGGCTCTTTATTTACCGTATAAATAAAGATAAAGATCGGTTTATAGCTGGAAATATATAGTTAATCCGGGTTTTAAAATGTAATTGAGTAATAATTTACGTAATTTTATAGTGTACAAGAAGTAATGCAGATATTTTCAGATTTGTTTTTTTGTGTTTACAGTTTATAGTTTAATGATGCGTGTGGATTGTTTTCTGGAGTTGAATCCTGTGATTTATAAATCAAAAGTTTGTAGTAATTAAAGTGTTGCATTTAGCAAATTTGGACACTTATAACGTCTTTTAGTTTAAACTTTTGGTTTTTTAATAGTGAGTTATTAGTGTTGTGCACTTTTGCACAGCATTAAGTGTAATCCATTTTTAATGAATTGTTAATTTTTAATTTTTTTTTTTTATTAAACTTCATGCACTTTTCTTTTATTGTAAGCAGGGAGAGAGTGCTAAAGTACCACACTTTCTTAATTGGCTGTGTGTTCACACAAAAAAAAATATAGGAAATAAAAAGCTGGAAATTAAGTGCACATTTTGTGAAAGTATGTGTTGGATTTAAGTTTAGATTTAATAATTGCCTACATTGTTTTATTGTACTTTTCTTTTTTTTTTTAAAAAAAACGACATTTCGACACATGGTTGTGTGATGTTCGCTGTTGCGATCATTAGCGTCTGCCTAAACTTGACAATGTGAGTTAAGGTGCATTTTCATTTGCGAGAACTCGCGCTCATTTTTTAACAATCGCGCGACAAAAATCGCACGCTTGTTCATTTTTATGCAAGCTAGACTTGCAAAAGTGCGCGATTGTTGACGTGATTCTGTTTCTCGCACGCTTCTATCAAGTCTAGCTTTGCTCACAAAATCGCGCCTAAAATTGCGCCATATGACAATCTGGACCAACAGTTTATGGCATTTGAACAGGCTCCACCCACAATTGCAAATGGCACTAATTTTTTTTCTCACCTGAATTTTCAATCCAGATTAATCAATGCCATCCACATCTAGAAAAGCCAAAAAATAATAAATTCAGCAATATTTCATGCTAAACATTTCGATGCTGGTTCATTTCGTCGACGGCGTTTTGTCTACGCTATTTCGTCGACGAAACGGCGTCGACGAAATGACCCGTCGATGAAGTGGAATCGCTGAAATGACCCCAAAAAATGTTTTCAAATTTGAAAAATTTTGAATTTTGACTAAATGCTGTCGATGAAGTGGAATCGCTGAAATGACCCCAAAAAATGTTTTCAAATTTGAAAAATTTTGAATTTTGACTAAATGCTGTCGACGAAACGGTGTCGACGAAATGAACCGTCGATGAGGTGGAATCGCTAAAATGACCACAAAATATTTTTTCAAATTTGAAAAATTTTGAATTTTGACATAGAATTAATTGTATAATGAATTTAGTTATATTGAATCCAATTACACATGCCACAAAACAGGTATCTTGAAATGAGTCTGGCTCACCCAAAAAAAATTATGTTTCAAATTATAAGATCTTTTTGCTTTAATATATAATCATTTTTATAAACCATTTCTGGCCATAATCTTTCTTGAAATATACAAAAACTGTTTGCAAAAAACCATTCATAAGTTGACTTATTGTTCTTATTATAAATTGCATAAGACATTTTTTTTGAAATGTAGTCGCTGAATGGGGGGAAAAAAAAAAAAATTGCGTCGATGACACGTCGCATTGACGATCTGTTTCGTCGACGAAACGGCGTCGACGAAATGACCATTTTAAAATTTTTAAAAAACTTAAAAATAAATTTCGTCGACGAAATGAACCGTCGACGAAATAAGGGAACCCCAAACATTTCACACTAATGAATATTTCATGAGATGTCAACTGATTTTTACAAAATTTTTGAAAGCGAGAAGTGGCCCTTTTTTGCTTTAATGAAAATGCTCAAGCCGGAGCTTGATTTTTAGAGCGGCGCGATTGTTGGCGCTTCGTCGCACTGCCGCGCGATTTTTATTGTAGCGCGAGAAATTCTCTCGCAAATGAAAATGCACCTTTATGCTACATCTTGAAATTGAGGCAGCGCTTTGCTATGTTGACATACCGTCATCATCATCACTCCAGATATCTTCAGCCAAGAATTCAGGTTGATGGATGCATTGGATGGTCAACTTTTCTTCCAGGAGAAAAATAACAAGGGTTTTGGAAGAAGACTTGCATTCAAAAGTGATTCAATGATTGAGTCAGCATGTTTGATCATTTTGTTGACTTCCAGAATGCCAATCAATTGATTCGTTTGTGTCAATTTAGACTTTTTATAGCTTAATTAAAACAATTGTGTAAATTTGCGTTATCTCTTTCAAAGCACCCACCGTCAACGACATTTTAGACACATGAAACAAATTTATTAAAGTTTTTATCAACTTTTACGATGCAACTAATAAAACAAGATTTTATGTTTATATCTGTTCTAATGTTCACTCAAAAACTTCATTTCTTCGGAGACAGTTTATCAAGAATTTGTACATAAATGTAAAAAAATATTTGCAATTTTTATCATGAAAACCGTTTTTAACAGTTTACTTTGTGTGACTTTTATTACAATTATTCCATATTTTCTGAATAATTGCATTTAAATTGCCAAAATTTTAGCAATGAAAAATCTAATATTGACTTTTACTGGAGTTTTACTGCAGAAACCGACATTTTTACAGCCACAAGCAATTACTTTGGTGATTGATTTAGACCCAGATGGGACTGATAAACTGCATGCATAAGCTATAGCCTCAGCAGTTATTGTCATCTTCGATTGGTTTCTTGTTTTGTCATTTTTATTTCTTTTATATGTCTGAAGTATGTTGAGAAGCGTTGTGAAAATAATGACAAGAAAATGCCAAAGAGCTTTCCTAGTTTCCCTGTTTAGGTATTATTTTTTTGTTTCCACTTAAGTGCTGTGGAAGATGAAGAACTCTCATATGAAAGAAAATTTTGAGTCGTTTAACACTGTAAGCAGATTACAAGGTTGAATGCGTAGAGGCGAGATATTTGCTTTTTATTTGAAATATGGATTTAACCTCTCCCTATCTAAGCGATCTTTTCCCATTATTTTTTAGGTTTTGTTATTTATTTTTTTATTTTAATTTTTTTTTTTTTTTTTTTTTTTCTTAGTGAAAATATCAGTGAGGCGTTTGTTAAAATTCCGTTTAATTAGAGTTTTATGGAGCGCGAGGGAATGTAGAATGGCAGTTAGGGAGGAATTTTTTTCTACGAGTGTAGGAAAAATTTACATTTTTTAAGTATTTTATATAAATTGTCTAAGGAATTTAACTTTTGATATTTTATTTATAGAAAAATAATTATTTTGTTGGTAATTTTTTTTTTTTTTTTGTTAAGTTTGTATATTGTAATGTTTCTTCTTAAGATTGAGTGGAGCCATTCCGGTTCAAAGGTCTCAGGTGGCTGCCAACTAGTTGGTTCTATTGGAAGAGTGCAATGGACACAGTATTTGCGTGTACATAGCTAACATGCGTAAGACGACTGTAGCACCCGAGGGAAAAAAGTCTATTTGATTCTATAGTTTAATGGAAAAACAGCTTTGTACATCGAGCATCTGGAATTCTTTTATAATATCTACTGATAGTAGTTTATTACGTTTGACTTTCATCATTTAAAAGTGAAATGAAATCACATAAACTAAATAGATCAAAGCAACATTGCAAAATTACAAACTAAACTCTATTTAACAATTCGTGCATGAAACTCCCATTGGTTAATGACCTATGCATTGTACTGAAAGTATATATTGTGGTACCTTATTTTAATCCTCTAGTTGAGTTGAGTCAATAAATCATTGTTTCGTAGTCCAAAAATGTCCGTGCCATTGTTAACAAACGAAAACGCTCGTAAAACAATTCTTTACATTTGGGTTTTTGTATTGTTGCGCACATTTTTTGGCTACGAAACAATAATTTTTCGACTCGGCTCGACTAGAGGATTAAAATAAGATACCACAATACATACTTTCGGTACAATGCAAAAAAGTTCACTTTTCAGTTTCGTGCACGAATTGTTGGATAGAGTTTACATAATATATTTACTTTAAAATTATTTGTTTGCATTATTCTATTTGGAAATTCAAATTACATAAGTGGTAGAAGAGGATTACTTGTGGTTTGGTCAGATATAGGCCTTCCTAACGCAATGGTTGAAGAGTTGGCCAGCAAACAAGAAACCTGCGGTTGGATTTCCAGCCTTTGGTTGTATTCCCAATTCGCACGCTTCTTTTTCAGGGTTGGTAAAATATTTTCTAAACCGATTTGCTTTAAAATATTTAGTTTGTTATTCACCTTTAATTTTTTAGTAAGCTTAAAACAACATTGTGCACTATCACAATGAAATATCTTAATGGAAAACTTTGTATGTGTCTCGGTATTATAGAAGCTGGGAAGAGTGCATGTTTTCTCGGCAAGTCAACACTTGTCCGTGAAGTATATAGTGCATTTCTATGCAAAACGAGCCATTATCCTTGATGCATAGCAAACTGTTTTTCATGCTCTCTTGAATCCAGGAGTTTGTTTGCGCTCTAATTTTGTTAGCTCGAATTGAGAATTGTGTGTATGGGAGAGAATAACTAGGGATTTGAACAAACTTTTTCGGTATTGTCATTCTGTGATTGAATATTCACTTGATAGATAATAGATTTTTACTTTTCAATAGTGGTAGGCAGTAGGAAGATGGAGGTTTGTTCAATTGCTTTCATACATGCACTAAATTCTTAATTCAATTTGTTCCAACAATTCCGACTATATAACGTCTTGAAGATGCATTTATATGAAGGTGAGTTGACTTTTTTCTTTTTTGTGGTAAAAATTGGTAGAAATCAAATTAAGATTATAAAATATTCTACAGACACTCTGACGGCAGTTTGTAGTGTTTACTGGATTTTTGCAGTGTTTTGAGTTGTGACATATGGATTTGTCAGAATTTTGAGGTTTTTTTTCTGAAATTAATCGAAAATACTCCATTGTGTACCTGTATTTGGCTCCGATTCTTACACATTTGAAAGCAATTTATCGAGGAAAATTGATTTTATCATTTAAAACAACAATCAACAAATTCTGGCAATAAAAAAATGCTTATTTTTTCATACACTTATTTGTACCAATTTCAGGTTGCTGTATGTCATCTTTACTTTGTTAATATTGAATAGGCTGATATGCTTTTATCAAACAGACTTGAAGGGCAAATGTTGAAATTATCCAGCTAATTATTTATTCAAACTTTTTTTGACGTACAGGCTGCTAAATCTCATTCTGAGTTGTGTTAACGTTTTTGATAGCAAACCTTTATTGACGATCGATAAAGAGACGCAAGTGAAATGGTGAGTCCAGTGCCTTCTCTCAAAGGCTTCCTTCCGGCCTCTTGTGGGATTGGATGTTAGCCACTAAACGTATAAAGCTGAAAACCTTTACCAAAGTGACAATTTTTCTTCATTTTCTTTTTATTTGATACTGGCAACCATCGTGAAACTAGTTTTCAGTTTGTCTTAAAATAGTTTCTTTATTTTTTTATTAACTTTTTTTTTTTTTTTTTTTTACAATTTTTTAGTTGGGTTGGATCTGGCATTGAAGATATTTGTGTTGGGTTATTCGTTTGTGTGCAGTAACTAAGCAAATGGAATTTTTATTTTCACTTTGTAAAGAGATTTTTTTTTTTAGGTTTTAGGGTTGTTGTTGTTGTCGTTAAGGACTCTAAAAACGGCCTCAGATTGTAATGGCACACTGTAGCTCAAGGTGTGTTTAGAATTCGTCGTTTAGCCGAGGAATTTCTTATAGTGTTCGAGTTATCTCGTGATGACGAGGAAATTATCTCGTTTCACTTCTGGTTGTGCAATCACTGAGATTTTAGGTTCTTTTTTTACGTTTTTATTCAGATGGTCTGATGAAATTTTAAAATAATTTTTGTGCATGCACTGAAAAAAAATATTTTGTTCCGGTTTTCAACAACGTTTGTCATTGTTTTAGCATTTTTTTTTTAAATTTTTTCTTAAAATGCAAGAAAAAAAAACATTTTAAGAAATTGTCTGAGTCTCTAGGCTTTAATATGAATTCATTCTCGACATTTTTGGTGTCATTCATCCAAAAAAAATTACAATTGAAATTAAAAAACACAAAAGAGTGCTTTTGATATATGACTATTGAATTTTTGTATTATTTTAAAAAAAATGAAAATTTCTTTATTTAATTACAAGTTTGGACAAAGAAAATGTGATCTATCTTTCGATCCGTAATGACAAAAAGTAGAAAAAAGATAGCGAGACATTTATAAGCTTCATAGGCCTCATGGGTTGGGAAGAAAAAAAATCATCATCGGAGTAACTGTTAGGTTAAAGAAATCCAATCAGTGTACATTATCTAGTTAGTGTATTATCCTGCAGTTGTCCATCTACCACGACTCAATACTACATTTTCCTCGACGTTTTTGGTTGTGCATTGTGATGGTAAAAGGCGATGCAAATTCTAGTAAATGACAAAAAAAAAAAAAAAAAACTATAAAAAGTAAACAAATATATTCAGTGATGGAGTCGTAAAAGAATCTTTTAGTGCACTATTTTGGCATCCGTTTTAAAAGGGTGGTGTGAAGTTGGCGCCCTCTTCTGCGTGAAATGTACAATGGTGTGGTCCAGTAATTCACTCTGATGCTTTCCTTCATCATTGGGCCAAGTCAACGCGGTTTAGGGTGATGGAGGAAGAGGCGAAAAACAAAGCGTTTCATCACCGCAATACTGTGTTTTCCATTGCCCCACAAATCACTGGATTTTTGAAATGTCAATAAATCATGTGAGTGAGTTTCTTTTGCTTTTATTTGACACATCCAAAATATCAACCGTTATACTTTTTTTATTTTATATTTTCTCAGTAGCAGATGATGCCAGATTTTTTGACACAGATTTTGAATCATAGGTTTTATTTTTTTTTTATTTTTTCTCAAGTCAGTCCGGATTTCACTTTTACTTTATCATTACTCAAACTACATATGTAAATGTCATATTTACGTCTTAAAATATTGTACAGTTGGGGCTGAAACTGGCTTGAAGAATATTGTTAAGATTGGATGTGAACGTGCATAACTTACTGTTAGAAGAAAAAAATTGAAAAAGTTTTGGAATTATTTAAAAAAAAGTTTTCTGAATTTGAAGTAATGTTGCTGGATTTGTACTAGGAATATTTAAAAAATTTTTTTAGTAGATTACTTTTTTGGAAATATTTTTTTTTCTTTTTCTTTCCTTTTCCTTTTCCTGCTGATTTTACATGTGGCCTGAGATTAATTTACGGTCTAGTGGTCTCTATTTTGATATGCACAAGTGAGTTGGTGACGAAACTCGAGCTTGGCTTGCTTTTTTTCTACTCCTCGCACTGACGAATTATTTTATATGGGTTGGTGTTGGCAAGTTTCCCAACCAACCTGCTAAGGTTAACTTATTTCCCGGGCGCGGGCAGGCGCAAACATGTTGTGAAGTATTTACAAGATCCGTTTCTTATACAATGCGCTCTTCTAATTGCGTGGTTGTTTAGGAAATTAACGACGTAATTCTTTTTAGACGAGTTGTCACTCGGTTTTAGTCGTGTTACATCACCGAGTAAATGTTAGCTTCTATGACCACACCTGAAACGAGCATTTGATCGATTTAACTTTTTTAGTGACCTGACATGTGTTTTAGTTTCTGCCTGACTGCAGCTGATCCGCCATTTTGTCTCTTGTCTAATCAAGCGCACAATACACATTGATTTAACAAAGCACACAGTTCAGTTCACTTAAGTGTGGGATTTTACTAAACAATCGAATTAAGTTCGTTTAAGTTGGTAAACAAGATAGGTGACCATTTTTCAACCTTTTTTGATTGACATTCATTAAATGAAATAATGTTGACTGGATTGTGGAAATGATTCAAACCTCAGACGGGCATTGTTTAGTATCGCGCGTTCGCGTCCCACTGATTAAAATAGTAAACAATCTCTTATTCGGATGCATTACTGCATGCGAATTTTCTCATCATGATATAATGGTTGAACAAATTTTATTTTGATATTATTTTAGATTACAGTCGTTGTAGCTGTGGTTAAAGAAAACCGCACAAAGTTTGCAAGTAGAAAACCACACCTGTAAAAATATTCTCTCTACAAATATGGAGTGAGATTATAAATTAAAATTGTATGAGAAATTGAATATCGGATTTGTTTATGTTGGAATTCAACAATAGAATTAATCAGGTAAATTTGTATAAGTTACATGGAACAAGTATGGAAAATAAGAAAAATTAAAGTGGGATATATTTATATTTATTTTAGCTATTTCTACTTTTATTAAAGAGGTTCAGGTTGACAGAAGTGAGTGAAGTTACAAAAAGCCTTCATTCATTATACTGTTTTTTTTGTTGACATTTTGTTATGCTTGTAGGGTATTCACCATACTTAAGTTGAGACTTGTACAGAGAGGATGTTGCTTGAGGAAAATCATGACACAAACTTAGTTACAGTCATTCTATTGGTATGGGCAAGACGCCAGATTCTAGATGAAAGGGCGATGGAGGTCCTGCTTTAGTTCGACTTTATACCATCAATGTTTACTATTGGAAGTCACTTTTTGCTGTTGCTTTCAATTTTATCTAAAGGGTAAAACATACACTAATGCTAGGTTCCCACTTGGCAGAAAAGTATGTTTTTCTGTCGTTGGTTTCCACCTGTGGACTGAAAAGTGGGCAAAAAAGTGCAGAAGGTAGAAAATAAAAATGGATGCCAGCTAATGAAGGTAATTTGTAAACACTGCTGCTTTCTACACTCAAAATTTTCTGCAGAAGAAAATTCTGTCGGAATTTCTGCCAAGTGGGAACCAAGCATAAAGCATTTTTCACAGTTTTTTTTATAAAGACTCACTAAGATCGAAATCAGAGATCTTAAAAGTGTTATAATGCAACTTTTTCTTCGTGAATGGGGTATTTTGCTATGCAAAAGCAATATGCAGTTTTTTAAAAAATAAGGTTGGCAATAGTTTCATATGGTTTTGTATAATTCAAAATTAATAACAAAAATGCAAAATTCTGCTCTTTTTTTTTAAGAGATGAGATAAGTAAGAGACCACAAAACTCTCTTTACTGCCATTATCTTTTTTTTTTTTTACATAACTTGCAACAACAACAACTAAAACACCAGCGTTGACTTTTTGAACTTTGTGCAGAACACTACACCAATGGGAGTTTGTAGCTTCGTTTGTAAACAGAGTTTATTAGGTTTTGCTAGAGTATAGAAAAGTCTCACTCTTCGTATAATAATGAAAGCATAAGTTTTCATTATTTTACGAAACTCCCATTGGTTAATGACCTATGCATTGTACTGAAAGTATTATTGTGGTATCTTATTTTTTTAATTCTCTAGTTTAGCTGAGTTGAAAAATTATTGCTTCGTAGTCCAAAAATGAGCGTCCGATTGTTACCAAATGAAAATGCTTGTAAAATATTTTAAAAAAATTCTTTACATTTGGGTTTTTGTATTGTTGAGCACATTTTTTGGATACGAAACAATGATTTTTCGATTCGGCTCGACTAGAGGATTAAAATAAGATACCACAATATGTACTTTGAGTATAATGCAAAAAAGTTCACTTTTCAGTTTCGTACACGAATTGTTGGATAGAGTTTAATAATTTGTTTAAAGGTTACAGGAAAAGAAAAATGACATTTCACTATTTATTATACTGTCAATACACACAAAAATAACACTTACAATACATTTAGAGTGGCAAAAAATTACATCACATAAAGTTTTTAGCATCTGAAGTGAAAAACGCGAGAAAAACAATGAGAAATGGCACGAAATGGCGTGATGGCACCAATTACTTCATGCATTAACGTATATACTGCGCTAAAAATGACCATGCATGACGTAGCTGGTGCCATCACACCATTTCGCGCCATTTCTCATTGTTTTTCTCGCGTTTTTCACGTGAACTTCAGATGCTAAAAACTTTATGTGATGTAATTTTTTGTAAATGTAAGTGTTATTTTGGTGCGTATTGACAGTATAGTGAAATACCTTTTTTTCTTTTCCTGTAACTGTAACCTTCAAGTTGTTTCCACATCAAATATGGAATTTTAAAGCTGTGGCTGGAGTAACTTGTAAGTTATTCTGGATTTATTTTATAAAGAAAAAAGACAAAAGTAGTAGGACAAAAAGTCACAAATTTGAAGCGGTATATGTCAGTCAACCTAATTTCTTATGTGGCGCAAAGCATCAGTAATTTTGACGAGTCGGTCGACCCACAAGGCCACATTTTCTCTTCACTTTCAATTAGAGACGTACAGAAGAAAACATGGTCGAGGTCGCAGCTAGGTCAAACATTGACTAAGGTTTCAGCCGCAGACATGTGAGGGATCTCCAGAGGGTTGGAATACAGACAAGACGCACACATGACACTCAACTCATAATTTATAGTAGCTCAAGTTTAAAGGAGTGCTGCATGTTGCTGGTCTTTGACCGACTTTGTGCTGGCTTGCTGCATTCATATTATTATTATCATTTCATTATTATTATTCTTCCGTTGGAATTGAGGCCAGAAACGGTGCTGGATGGGAAGAACCATAACATGAATAATACGAAAACTTTGGCTTTCTCGGTCTGTGTTTGACAGATGAATTTGATTTGACTGCCAGCTGGTTTTACATTCTTGTCGATTTAAAATCAGAAAATATGAGAACAGATGTGAAGTTTTAAAATGGAAATTACTAAAGAAATGGTAGTTAAAGTTAGTTTTCGGCAGTTTTTTTTTTTACATTATTGTAAATTTTAAAAAAAAAAAAAAAAACAAAAAAAAATTAAAAATTAATTATAATTATTATGATTAAAAAGTTTGGGAAATATTTCTCAGTTGGTTTGATTTTCAAAGCGCTTGTTCAGTCAACAGCATTGTGCAATCTATTTTTCTCATTTATATTGATGAGCATCGAGATCTCTTGTGCTTGCACTGGTAAAAGGGGCCGCAGCAAAGCCGGTGTCAGATTCACAAGTCGTGCCCTGCTTTTCAACGATAAAACGGAGAGAAGTTGCTATCCGAGATTCCATTGGTGATGGAGGAGTCCAGGCGGAGGTTATTTCGCGCTGGATTTCATCTTTACACGGATTCGACTCTCGGCATGTGTAATCTGTGACTAAGCGCAGTTTGCTTTTCCCTTAACCCTACTTAAATAACAGTATTCACATTTGTTTGATTTGACGCAGTATTTATTTTATTCTTGAGAAAAGAAGATGAAATGTTGCTTAGCAACCGTGTGCCCTGCAGAGATGGTGAGATGAGACGCAGGAAATTGTGTAAATGCATTTAAATATTATATGTAAAATTATTTTAAGTCTGTTTGAATGTATTCTGAAACCTGGAAAATTTTCTACGAAATGTAAATATTTTTTTAAACAATTAGTCGCCAAAATGGAAATTTTGGCCAATTTGTTTAGTTGTGGATTGATTTTTTTTTTTTTTTAGCAAGACCGGAATTCTCATGTTTGAATTATAAATGGTTAGTAAATAGCTCGGGAAATGCACGGAAATTGTATCTAGAGTATGCAGATGCAGTAGTTTAAACTTTAAATATGCTGTTTTTTCTCTCTTTGCCGAGCTCCAGATCCCTCTTTACATTCCCTTTGTTCTAGTCGTGCGAATTTGCCAATTTTTTATATATTTTTTTTTGTCAGCTATATTTGCTGTTCTTAATATTTTCTTTCTGGGCGTGACATTTTCTTCAGCAGTCTTTCGACTTTCTTCGCTTCTGTTTCTGAAAAGAAATTCAAACTAAAGTGTGAACATGTTCTTTCTCAAGCTGTTAGGCCTGAAGTTATTGTTTCAGTTTGCAATGTCATAATCAGTCTGTTGTTGACATGTGGATGTAGTGCAATGCTGTGTATGTTTCTTCCCCTCCCTTGATTTGTTATTAATATCTTTTCTTAATGAGCTTAATTAAAAAAGGAAAGTTTGCTTCGTATCCTCAGGTTGAGACTTTAATTTGATACCAAGTTTAATTCTTTGTTTTTATTAAATTTTTTTTTTTTATTTTTTATTTTATATTTTTTTTTTTATTATACAAACAAAACAAACATTGTGTGGGAGTGTCGTGAAGTTCTGATCCGAGCTTGCAATTTTGTAAATAGATAAAACGTCAATAATCTGATTCAATTGAAAATCCATGATGGCAAATTTAATGGCGGCCGCAGAAATGACTTCTTAATCCATTTTTAATGTCATCCATTTTCTAAGTTGGAAATCATTAGAATTAGAGGAGGATAATTTTCAACCACAAAGTTGTTAAAGCGCAGTATAATTAGTATAATTACTTAGTTACCTATCTGATTTTTGATATTTTTGTTTAGGCCAAGATTTTACGAAACTCCCTATATTGACGGATAATTGAAGGATAAATAACTTTTTAATTAAAACAGCTATTTGGGATGAGAATCTATTTTTTTTTTTTTTTTTTTTAAATTTTACGTAAAACTACAATTACTTACATACAATTTTATGAAGTCATGAAAGCTTTTGAAAGAGGAATAATTGATAAAATCCTTTTAAAAAAAAATCTTAAAAAAGAAGATCCGAAGAGGAAATTAAGAAGGTAGATTGAAGAGAAGACAATTTGAATATGTAAGTTGGCAAATAATGAAAGGAAAGCTACTTTAATATGCGTCATAGGGAAACACAAACAAGTTGCGACAAGAGCAACCACTGCTCAAATTGACGAACATTTCTCAGCAGTTTTAATATGAGGCAAACGCCACAGTTTAATCGATGCCTGGTTCGCAATGCCTTGTTATTGCAAAGGGATATGGAACTCTTGATAGGCCACAAGGCCTATAACTGTCGTGCTACCATAACAGGATGCATAATGCAGCAGACATTAATCACCATGCCAAATAATTGAATTTCCTTGGGCTATGTTCGTGGGGCTAATTACACCACCATCATGGGCCTTAATTAGGGTTTTATATTTTTTTTTTACAACTTTATAAAAAAAATTGAAAGACATGGTAATTTATTTTCAAGTCCGATAATGAGTTTGGTATAAATGTATATGAAGTGTTGCGTGAAGGAACCTCGAACATTTTTTGAAAGTTTATGTTGTTTTTTTTTTTTTTAATTTATTTTTTATTTTGCTTTTTGATGTGAATGAATTAGTATTTATTATTTATTTGCCTGTAATTTAGTAGGTGCATTCGGAAATAGATACACATTCAGTGCACCTGCTGCATCGCAAAGCAGCCGATCAAAAAGTAGTTTAGGAGAAAAAAGGTCAAAAGTTGCGGTCAGTTACCAGTAAATCGGGAGCAATGAGAAATCATACGGGAACACATGAATTTTTTACATTTTTCGGGGACAGGATCGATCTGCTATTTTAAAGCAACAAAATCGATACGGTTTTTTTTGTTTTTTTGTGTGTATCGGGTGTTTGCTTTTAGTCTACGGAAGTGACGACAGATTTGGAGCACTGAAAAATTATGATACTGTTTGTTTTCATCTAGTGTTATATTTTTTTTAAATTGGTAAAATTTTATTAAGTTAAAAGTTTATAATGGTGGCAAGGTTAAAGGTGTTTTTGTCTAATATTTGCTTAGTTCTGCGGCTATAAGATTATTATTACCTAGGGAAAGATGGGCTAAAAAGTCCTTGATTCGTCTCCTCCGGAATTTGTTTATCGTTG
>JH431348.1:23713-36341 GCA_000239455.1 Strigamia maritima | reverse complement strand
TTGTTTAGTTTTTTTTTTTTTTTTTTTTTTTTTTTTTTTTTTTTTGTATTATTTTAAATGCGATGAGTTTTGCATTCATTAACTTATTTTGTATTTTTCTTTTGATATAAAAACTGAATGTTAAATTAGTTTAAGTGTTTACTCAGTTTTTGCAAAATTCCGTTGAGTATAATTTGCATATTTGTTACGTTGCAATTGAATTGGCACTTTGTAAAATTGAAAGTTTCAGTGTTTCACATATTGGCAGCTTGAGCTTTTCGGTATTTATTGTATTTTTTTGTATCATAAAATTTTCAAAGTACCGGTAGATGTAAATAACATCTAAAATAGTTATAAGTTGTAACTCGGGGGGGAAAACTGGTTACGTTGTCAGAATTTATATACATTTTCTAGATTTATAAATCTACATTGACAGTTGATTTTAATCTTAATGAATACTTTACCGGCGAGATCAGTTGGTAAAAGCTTTTAATTAAGTCGTCCGCCTATTAATCAGCTTGTTCGAACCGTCCAATATTTAAATGACTAATAATGAATGCTAGTTAGAACGAATTTTAAAATTTAAATAATCTGAAATAATTTTAAATCGTCTTAAAACCATATTGTTCTGCTTGATAAACGAAATTGGAAAAATATTTTCTAAAACTTTAATAATTGACCAGGTCTGCATCAAACACTTAAACCCACTTCCACCCACTTTCCATTACTGCAAACGCAAATTCGTAAGCTGGTTTGGATTTTCAAACTTGTAAATTTATAAGCAACTCTTTTGCTATTTCTTAAAGCTGTTTTAACTCTAGTATTGAGAAATGGTTAAAATGAATTATGACTCGAAACTTGCATATTTATGGCTCTTAATTGAAAAATCATTGCTCGAT
Source organism: Strigamia maritima (assembly GCA_000239455.1). Classification (NCBI taxonomy): domain Eukaryota; kingdom Metazoa; phylum Arthropoda; class Chilopoda; order Geophilomorpha; family Linotaeniidae; genus Strigamia; species Strigamia maritima. The sequence continues at coordinate 35,463 of JH431348.1, read as the reverse complement.
AGCAATATCAGTTAGTTTTGGCATGTCACAGGATATTTCCTCAGTTGACGGAATCCGTAAAATTCGTCAGGTCATTCATAAATAAATAAATAAATAAAACAGTGGAATGATACCAGAGCGAGCCGTATGGATGAATGGAGATTTTCACACCAGATAGAGTCGTTGGGCTTGTGTGCGAGCCAGTGCCAGGGTAGTTGGGTGTTTTTAGGTGATGAATAATACGAAATCCGGGCTCGATTCTGTCTGCTAGAGTTTTATGGCAACCATATCTGCCTAAAGCTTTTGTTCTCGATTGAAAAGCTTTTCACCGACTGACGGGTCCACTCTTCAACACTATGATCGATGGCTTGTTTGTCAGACGAGTACAATACCTCTCCGAAGTTGATATAGGCAGGTGCCACTGATAACATTGGCCCCACAGGCCTAGCTTAAATCTATTCCAGTGGGAATTTGGTGTAAAGTGCAATGCCAGTGTCAGTTTGAGAAGGTGTTTACTATCCGAGGGGTCTAGGAAGAGTTAGACGACGGTAGAGACTCTTAAGGGAGTATGGGATGTATGCGAGAGGCAAGCGGCCATCGTAGCACGCAATGTTGCAATGTTACAGTGTTGCAGTGTTGCAGTGTTGCTGTCAAAGTGCAAAGCAAAGTTTGGCCCGGCTCGAGAGTCTTTATAGGGGATAAGATAGGCCGCTGCTTTTTACAAAAAACAGTTAAATATTGATCGAAAGTTGGTGAGAACTGAGAAGACACGGTGCAGACCACACGTTCGCTGAGTTCTTGATGCAGGAATCTCATTGAAAGCGGGTGGGTGGGGGGAGGGAGGGAAAAAATCTCGTGCGTGCCATAACCGCAAGTCACTTTGGGCTCTTTCCATAAATATATGTAACATTGGTGAGTGGTATGTAAATGAAATTTCGCATTTCTGGCTATGTCTTTTTTTATCTTTTTTTTTTTTATTTTTATTATTATTTAAAAAAAAAAGCTTTTTGTGAATTCATGAATCAAACGTAAAGATTATTTATGTTGTTATTTTATTTAGAAAAAGTATGCTTTGATCGAAGTTTGATGTATTTGTGATATTCAATTTTTATAAAGTTTTGAGTATGTATTTCAATATTCACGTAGTGAACAGTTGACAGTATCAAGCATAAAATGTAGAATGCATTAGGGTTGCTCAGAAACTGACGCGCGCACTCAACAACTCGTGATATCATATTATCGCAATCTGTTGTGAGCATGTGCAATAAAAGCTTACGACAGTTGCGAGTTCGTTTTTGAGTGTCTTCTGCCATTAAATTTTGCTTTTCACGAGCAGAAATGGAGTACTAAACTCTTTTTTTATTCTTAAACGAAGGACGACACTTGCATGCTAAACGGGTGGCAATCGAAAAGTTTCAAATCAAACATCTAAACAGTAGGCGGGTTTGAAAATGATTTTGCACTGAACGACTAGTGCAACTGATCGTGTGAAATGTCAATTGCACGACTGACTTTTCGAGTTAAAAAGTTACACATGCATTTACACTGGAATTTACATACAATTCACACAGACATGGCTGCCGTAATAAATAAACAAGCTGTACTTGAGCAATGAAGCAGATGTTTCTTAGCAAGCACATCATTCTTGTCTGCTTTCCTTTTACAACAAAAGTAACATTAGATGGTAACAATTCTGAGTATCATGCACGTTGTTACTACGTATATTTGAAGCGAGGATTCAAGATGACGGAAAATAGAACTCGTAGCGCGCCAATTTTTGTTGCACGTGCATTTGCACAATGAAAATGGGCCATTTCTGTTTAACTCGGTTGAACGGCATTTACACGAATTAATTTGTGCAAACAACGCACAAATTGATATTTAAACGAGCGAAAACGTGATTACACTCGTTTAAATGAATTTTCGAACCCGTCTAGTGAAAAAGTTTTGTGTATTATGACATTTGAAAAAAGCGTTGAAATATTTCTTGTTGTGATTAAAATTCACTGTTGTTTGTAAAAATGGCTTGACGAGAAATAAAGGATGTAATACAGTATTGTAAACATTGCCAGGGGTTTTACCAAGTTACTTACACTTATTAGCATCACTGGAAAATTCAGTTAATGTTTGATCTGTTGCCGTTTTGGCTGGTGCAGACGTGTAATTAAAGAGGCAATTAAAAATCGCACATGCGAACATTTCTACATGCTTTTGGTAGTTTGTGCCCTTTTGTGAAAATGTTGTGCAGTGTAAACTTTGCATAATAACATTGGAGATAGCTAGTTCTTTTCTTGAAATAAAGATTGTATGTATACACTATATAAATGAGAGGGGTTTGGAAAGCTGTTTGCATTCCTTTGACATTGAGAGTGAAAATTCATTTATTTATAACTCGAGCATTCGTGTTTCACTTTAATTTCATCTTTTAGTCACGAGAGACTGAATGCTGAATGCGATGCTCGATCGCGATGCTCGATCTCAATTCTCTCTTGTCTCATATCCAATTGGAGTCCAATTACAAATAAAAGCGAGAATTGAATTCCGAATGCGAGCAAATATATGAACATTCTAACTCAATATACGTGTACAAACATGTGATTAATTTCAATGCGTTTTGTTTAATTTCTTCCTTTTCGTTACAAATCTCTCGTTACAACTTACAATCCTCGCTAGAATGGCTGCACTTATACTTGGGACTTGTGTTTCATTCCGAGCGCTTTTATTTACCTTTTTAACACACATACAGCGTCTTGGGTGAAAAGTTATTGCAGATGTGCCCCAGAAGAAGTGTTTTTGGGGTTAGCACAGCCGCCTGTTATAAGCAATTATCCGCGCTATAATTTTTTTCTGCTGGCGTCGAGTGTAAATACTATGAAAGGAGGGACCAAGTTTATTATCCTCTGGGTGCAGAAGGGTATTTAACGAGCAACGCCCTCTATCGGAAATGACTCTTGTGCAAGCCATGACTGTAATTGCACTGTGATTAAGTCGACATGGCGTCGACAAATTGCCTTTACTCGAAAAACTCACAATGGATGCTTGTCGCAACAACGTTCTAACTCCTCCTGGTGTGTGCGTGATGGACCTAGCTCTCGTTTCTTAATTTTTTTCTTGTAGCCACTCCCTCTACCTTCTTCCTTTTTCTTAGTTTCTACCCAGCACACCCTAGAGACCACCAATCATGTTGTTCAACATGGAGCGTGAGAGGCGCGCCAGATGGTGCCGTCTTGGATTGTATTATTTTTGTAAGTTAGAATCAGTAGCAATAGAGAAATTATTGTCGGTTTGTGTGTTTGGGATCAGGATAATATTTTGGATTATATTTGTTTTTGTGCAAAAAAAATGTGAAATATTGTTTGGAAAACAGCATGTCATCAGGAGTAGTTGAGAAATGGTCATTTTAAATTTTTTTTTTTAATTTTAATTTTAATTTTTATTTTTATTTTTAATTTATTTTATTTTTTTTTTTGTATTGAAATGTAAACAGTTTGGAAATAATTACTCGAGCATGAGTCCCATGTGAGGTAATTATCTCTTAAACAATGTTTAGCATGAAATGCTTAAGGGCAGCATAATAAATGATTTTATAAAATTTCTGTTAATAAATGAAAGAAATTTTGAGGAAATTTGTTTACAGTGGAGAGGCTTAAATATAGGCGAATTTTCTACATAAAATTAATGTGTGATTAATTGTGAAGGCCCAGTTTTCCTTGGCTGCATTTTGATGTGGAAAGCAGATGAGACTTTATTTTCGCGTTTATTGTGGAGTAATTATAATTCGACGGCATAAAATTGTTAATTGCCAAAGATAGGATTAGTTATCGAGTTAATGAAATTAGGTTTATTTTGCTAGAAATATATTTCACAATTTGAGAATATGATACTGTAATTGGGATATATATATAAATGTGAAAAAATAAAAATATTTTCATTTATTTATTTATTTATTTATTTATTTATTTATTTTATTTTTTGTAAAAATCTATGCAGTGCTTTTAAAGGCGGAGTTTTTAATAATTAAGCGGTTTAATGTTTACAAAACTAATTACTGTATATTTGTGTTTAGGTGATAAAAGGTTAGCATTTGTATCAATTTGAAGACGATTTAGGAGTTTCACTGGTAGCCGTTTGACGCCCCTTTAGGAATGAAGTGCCAACTTGTCCTGAAAATACAGAGGGGTGTACATCTTATCAGTGAATTTTAATTAACTTCGGTGTGCAAAGTTGAGCGTAAAAACAGGTCGAGCACGAGCACTAAACCGTTCTTGTCAGCACTTTACGTCCACGAGTGTTTTAATGATAGTAGTAATTAATTATCCAGTTTGACGGTCATTGGTTGATATGTGTACGGTACTAATAAAAATTAGTGGTTTGACTTTTCGATTGTAGGCGAGAACGTAAAGTTCTAAATGAAATGAACGAGGGAAGGTTTGAAGTTCACGAGTGTGCGATTGATTGGCACAATTCCAGATTGCAATTTATTTGGAGTCAAATTAAACGATTTCATTAATTTTTTTTAATAAAAAAAAATTAAGCAAAGAAATTTTTAAATTTGTAGAAAAAAAAAAAAATAATAAAAATTTGGTACATTACAGAAATTTTTAAATTTGTTAGTAAAAAAAAAAAAAAAAAAATTAAAAGGTAACTTTACAGAAATTTTTAAATTTTTAGTTAGAAAAAAAAAAAAAAAAAAATTAAGGTACTTTACAGAAATTTACAAAAAAAATTTTTTTTCTTATTTTGTTTAGATCTTTATCTCAGCGGTACAGGCGAACCCGCACCACATCTGCTTGAAATGGACTCATCGCCTAGCTCCAGCACCAGCACTCGCGCAAGCACCTATACCACCAGCAAGCAGCAGTGTGCATTGTCCGTCGTTTCTCTTTCTGTCTCCGGGCGGCCGTACGCGCAACTCCGACGTCAGCACCACGTGATTTGCCGTTTATTGCTCTAACTCACCCACGATTCTCGCCAGATCGTTCAAACTCCCGCAGACGTGATTTACACGCAACACTTTCACAACACTCTTGTAGTAGCTAACCCCACCTCATACACGCACACTCACATTTTGACATTTCCGTAGCCGGTCTCAGCTCGTCCCGTCGCCGCTCTGCTAACCGTGGATTGCGGCCGAAAAGCGGCTTCCCAACAACCTCGTTGCCGCTCAGACTGCCGCGATGCCGTTCTTGGCCGTTTCTCCGCGGCACACGTTGGTCATCCTCCTTCTAACTGTTTGGTCATCCAACGGTAAGTGAAGTAATTTTTTTAAACAATTATTATTTAGTTTTTTGTTCCATTTATATAATTTAATTATCGATCGGAAATGAGATTTCAATCAGTGAAATGTTGCGTGCATAAGGTGTGATCTTTAGAGCATCTGAGATGTCGATTGAAATTGAAGGGTCGGCGACCTTCTTTACACATAATGTCTTGGCGACATTATGAGAGAGGGAATGTTTATTTATTTATTTATTTATTATTTTTTTTTATTTTTAATATTTGGATTTATTGATGGTCTCATTTGTTTGCTGGGGGGAAAAAATGATTGAGTGATCTCATCTCTCAGTTTATTTGTTTAATTTGTTTGGTCGAATAATATTTGTAGACTGATTGAGCAATACAACACGCGCTTTTATGTTGATAAAATGATTTTTCATTTTATTGTTTGATGAACGTGAACTTTTTCAAGGATTTATTTAGATCAATAATTGGTTTTTGTGTAGCAAATAATAGGGTTGAAAACTGTTTGAATTCAACAATAGATGTAAATTTAGTTGGTTATTTTTAGTCAATTCTTATTCATATTTTTGATGGAAAAATTATAACGTTGCATACAAAATTTGTTTGATATTGTTTTATTTTTTTCTTTTTTTGTGGTAGATGTTGATGTTTTGTTAATTTTAAAGCGTTTTTTGATGTTGGCTCGGTTCGCTTGTTGATAATTGTTTTTGCTCATTCTTTGCATGAGGGAAAATGGCCGAGTCGAGTTTAAGCTTGAGTCGTTGCCAAATAGCTGAGCCCAATTTTATCAAGAAATAGAATAGCGACCTCTGAAATAAAGAAAGTAATAAGCAATCAAAAAAACAAAAAAATAACAAGAAAACTGCGACTTGACTTTTTTTTAAAACAGCGAAAAAATTGCGACATTTAAAAACAGAAAATTGCGAAATTTAGAAAGAAAAAATTGCGAAATTTAAAACAAAATGAATACATGAGTTTATAAAAGAATATTGAAAGAAAAAAGTCGTTTGGTGCGGGTGGTTGGGTCGTTTTTGTCTATAGATTTTGCTGGTTGGAAAAAAGCACGAAGAGAGGAGCTTGCAGGTCGAATAAATGCGGCCGTAAAGGCAGGTGGCCGACGTTGATTTCAAATCCAGTCTACGAGTTTGACGGGTGGCGAGGCCTCGAAACGGCGGCCCTAACTCATCCCAGCGCCGTATATACGACCTGTTTTCAACCATATCTGCCTACATTGCCTGCGTTCAAAGAGAAATAAGGGGCTCTACTGCCCAATTCCTTTTCGACTAAAACAAATGGAAAGAGTGAAATGGACTAGGATTCGGAATAAAAATGGATAAACATGTTCATGAATATAAATTTTTGAATTCGGGAGCTTGGTAAAGTGGTTTAAAATTTTAGGGGATAAAATTGTATACAGTATACAGGCTTAAATATCACTTTATTTATTTTTTCAATCATAAAAAAGTAATTTTATACTTTTACGAATTAATTTTTCAGTTTTTAGGAAGATTTAGGAAGAATTTGCATTTTAATTTTAATTTTAAAGTTGATCGTGCTAAAAACCAATTAAAATTAATGGAATCTAATTCGATGTTGTGTAATTAACAAATGGTCGTTTTGGTTTATGAGCGTTACGATAGACTTTAAATACTAATATACAATATACAATCATACCGGTAATTCTGAATTAAATTTAACTGACGGCACAGATGATTAAAAGTTTTTTAATCATCTGTTGTGTATATATATGTATATAATATATATTTTTTAATGACTATAATATTGAATGTCGTTTAGATTAGATTTTTTTATTATTTAGAATTTTATGTCAATTAAATTTTATGACTGTTATATAAATCTACCGTAATTGCTTTAGCGCCTTGATTTAGCATTGTGTGCCACGTTTGATTTGGCGGCGTAACGAATTACTCCTATTAGACAGTTTGCGATTTCTCGTACGAGACTGAAAACGAGATTTAAAATGTCGTATCGTGTGTTTGCGATTTGTCACGAAATGTGTTACATACGACACACAAATGAGCGGCAACAATTTTTGGCAGAACTAGACACCTTATCACAAATTGAGCCTAAGTATTGGGCTTGTGGTTTGTGCAAGGTGTTTGACTAATAAAAAAAACTAACCCGAGATATTGAAATCGACACAAATTTGGCAACATTGCAGCCGAAGCGGAGGGAAAATGGCGGCAGAATTTCACGACAATTGTTATATTGCATGCAGTGCGCATGCGCAAATCAAGTCGTACACACAACAATTTGAGACGAGATTTTTGAAAAATCTCGACCGAGACCTTTCAAACGAGAATACATGTAACGAGATTTTTAACAATATCTCGTTATTTTGGCATTCTCGTAATGAAAAAAATCTCGTACGAGAAATCGCAAACTGTCTATTGTGTTTAGCTAGTATAATTATATTAACGTAACGTCAAAATGGCAAGAAAAAAAATTTTGGTAAAATATTTATAACATAAATAACCTTTTGCGAGTTTGTCTCGCAGCTAGAGCTCTTCTTGAATAATGCAGAGTTTATAATAAAATTGAAAAGAATCGAAGGAACTGCTCAAACAGTTAATGCACTTGTTGGTTTTAGCGAAGACTTGGATGGATTGATTCGGAATTAAGAAAAGACGCTTTGCTGATGTTGTTGTTGTTAGTTTTAGGCTGGGACAGTATCTAAGCTGAGTCATTCATTCATTGGGTGGCAGAGTGGACTTGCAGACTGGCAGTTTGCTAGAGGAACGCAGTAACCGGTCGAGTGAACCGACCGAGCAAATGTGTGTGATGGCCGTAGAGTTTGTCACCCGTAACAGATTGTTCTTTCAACCAGCTATGAAAAGAGGGAATATTGCCGCGGCTTTAGATATCAAGCGACGAATTCCGTATTCAAATGTTGTCCATGCGCATGAAAGATAATGTGATGAGTTTGAAGGAAGTTGAAAATGGGCTTCTTGGATTTCATCATCTTGTGATTATTACGGGAATTTAGTCTTTGTAATTACAGCTGCTTATCGTGTTTACAGTGATTACTTGCTGATAACCTTAACTCTGCGTCACATTCTCATTAGAGAAAAGATGTTCTGAAAATGACATTTATGCTAAGTAGCGTGATAAGTATATTCTGTACGTGGGGCATTACAATTTATTGATCATTGCCCACAAGGCATGCATTACATTACTATGTAAAAATGCTATCTAGTGGAAAATTTTCAATTCGATAAGATGATTTGACATGCTAAATTCTATTCAACATTTTTCGATTGAACTTTAGAGAGTGCTTCGTCTTTTTGGCTTTTAAATTATTTTCTGTGCATCAAACTTGCGTTACATGGAAGAGAAAAAAAATGAATTTTTATTTGACTAAAAAAATAAAAAAAAATAAAAAAATATTATTAAGATGAATGATATACGACATGAGTTTAATTGTTTAAAGTGTGAATGGAATGTGTCGCGAGTTTTGGAATTTTAATGACAAAATTTTTATTTGATTAGAATACGGAATTCGATAGATACAAAGGTTGGTTGAACCAGTTTCGCACTTAATGGTTATACAGAAGAAGCAATGGAACAGTCATTAACCTTTATTCCGGAAACTTTAGCAAATGTATCCGGTTTAAAGTTTATTATGTCATAAAAGGAGATATTATAAGTTGGAGTAAAACGTGAAAAAGGAAGTGTTGGACCTGTTTTCGAATGCACGAAATAATTAATTGATCGAAATAAGCCAATATAGCACGAGTGCTGTGCAGGGAAGTCATTAATAGAGGCGCTTTTGTAGATTGCAAGTTTCGAAGGTGGAGGGAGCTCTTCAATAAATTATCTGTAGATGGTTTGAGATTTAATTTATTTTTATTTTTTTTACACTTTATTTTGTTAGTTTTGATTAAAATTTAATATTAAAAAAAAAAAAAATTTTTTTGAGTTTAGTCTTTAATTCCCAACAGTAATGCTCGAAGCAGATGTTGGGTTTTTTTCCCATCTGATTTTTGTTATTAATACATGAGCTAACATAATCATCTCTGTGTTTTATTTGATTTTTACATCTTAACTTAAGTTGAGAACGAGATAAATTAAAAAAACGGTCGATTGGTGTGGAATATGAATCTTTCCTCCCATCTTCTTTTTTTCCTTTTTTTTCTGCGGATCGATGATGGCAATGTTGGCAAATGTTGATCGACAGATTTGTAAATTGAGTTTTACTTGATGGAGTCAAGTCATTGTTACTTACGCGAAAGGAAAAAAAGGAGTTGGTACACAATTGTTCAATAAATGGCCGGAATCACGAATAGAAAGCAATTAAATGACGGTATGAATCTAATTAAAATTTTATTTTTAATTTAAACTTGAAAATTTCTAAAGTTTACAAAACATGAAAACTTCATGTACCAACGGGAGGGGAAAATTGCAGAGCTTTGTTTACAATTCGGGATGATAATCTGTCAACGTCAGACTTTGATGCCGTAATTTGGCATTATTTCGTGGCCGGTTCGTTTGGGCCATTAATTTGGGCCCCACTTGTGAAAGCACACGTATAGAATGAATTCTGTGCAGTAGAATGTAATACTGGCTGAGAGATGTCTTCATTACCTGGCTTTGTTATCTGTTGGCTTGCCAAGCGATGGTACACGTGCCAGCCATTAGGGAAATTGATGCGTCTCAACGGTCTGAATTCGTTCTATGCAATTGTGGTGAAACAGGTCAAAGCCATAGATTTTTAAGTCTGCGTCCATTACTCAACCGACTGGTTATGTATACGAATCATTCATTAGTCCGAAATGTGTAAAATTATAACAAATGTTAAAAGCGATTCTAATTTGTTGCTTTATACAGCGGTTTGGAAATTTTATAAATAGAAGTTGTGCGTGTTTTTGTTTGTTTAAACGATTTGACAAGTTTATACGTAAGTGGAAAATCGATAGGCAAATTTTCTTTAAAAATAGGTTTATTGTTTTATTTTTTTATTCGTACGTGTTTTATTATTATTATGTCATTAAATAAAGTTAATAGCGTCAAATAAAGTTGATTAGTTGCATCGATAAATGCTAAATAAAAGAAAAATATGAACAAAACCATAAAATTAGTCAATGCTTCTAATAGGTAGTCATTTTGTTAATGGTTCGCAATAAAAAAAATTGTTTGTCCATCGTGCGGAGACAACAAACTGCGAAATTGATCGGAATTTCATCATTAACTAACAGTTTAAAAGTACACTGGTATTATATATTTTTATTTCCAAGTGTATGTAAGAAATAATTTACATGTAATTTCTAGGGAAATTCTATTGTATGCAGTACATTCTTGTCACAGAATGTATTTTTTTTTTTTTTGCGAAGGAAGAAGAAAGCTTCCATTTGTCAATTTCTTAGCAACCTTAGATGCACTTTCTCGAGAGGATTTAACCAATCATTCGTTTCTCGACACATTTTCGAAAATTTCTAAAGAGAAAGAGAAAAAGAAGTAAACTTTGTTGATTTTTCAACAACTTCATTTACTCGAAGGACTTCTATCCTTGCTTAACTAGAATTTCTTTCCTTTAAAGTTTTTTTTTTGATTGGACCAATTGAACCGTTTGGACTTTTTTCTCAATACTTGTTGCTATGAAAAATTTCTCGGGGGAATTTGAACAAAATAACAAGCTTCGTCTTAGCAAGAGTAAATTGCTTTTTGTTTGCATCGACTCGAAATTAATTTACTTTGAAAATTACTTTTATTTGTGGCTTTCTTATTGGCTTATGTTTATTCACAGTTTTTTTATAGTAATAAAAAATTTTTCTTAATATTTTATCTATTTTTCTAAGAAATCATAATTGTTTTCAAACTTTTTTTTGTTTTTTTGAGGTATCCAGTTGTCCATTACCATTAACGAAGCCTTTCCATTTACATTTTAGCGACCACTTCCGTGTTGAGAGCACATGAGTATTAATTTATTTACAAGAAGTGCCATTTCAGGAGAATGTATGGAAGGTTATCAAATGCGTGCACGATAAGAAACCTGTGTGTGCCCAACAACGACGTTATGAATTTTTAAAAACTCAGTCCATATTATACAAGGTGGGAAAAATCGAAACTGAGCTAACTGCCAGGTTGAGGCACGAAACTGAATGCTTACTCACAAGAATTAATGATATATATTTTTGTTTGTTTCGACATTGCAAGCATAATTTGGTGGTATGTTATACTACACATAACATTATAAATAATAGCCTAATCATAAAAAAATGTCTATACCGAGGGACTGTAAAGTGTAAACATAGCAATTTCTTATATTCGACGTTAATGCATTTGGCGAATCTAAACTAATAACAAATATCGATATTTTTCTGTTATATAGAAGAAGAAAAAAAATGAAAAAAAAAAAAAAAAAANANANANANATATATATATATATATATATATATATATATATATATATATATATATATATATATATATATATATATATATTATTATTATTATTATTATTATTATTATTATTATTATTATTATTATTATTATTATTATTATTATTATTA
>JH431348.1:6220-23693 GCA_000239455.1 Strigamia maritima | reverse complement strand
ATTATTTTTTTTTTTTTTTTTTTTTTTGTGTTCTTTTACAACATAGAGCATGAAATTAATTTTCAAAACGCAGCACGGCGCGAAATACTATAGTTTGCAAGTGGCATTCACAGCGTTAGTGTGTAAATGCAATTACTTTGCCCTTTGTGCTGGTTTTCTCGCACTATTTTCTTTTTTTTTTTTATTTAAAAAAGGCAAATAATAAAATCCTTTGAACAAGTTGGAGGGAAAAAAAGGAAAAAAACTTAAATTACCAGATTTTTTTTTCCTTCTAAATTCCCACTTTTAGTCTCTAATTAATTACAGCAATTTTTCTCTATACACATAACACGATTAAATCTTCTTAGAATATTGGCAACTTGAGTAGGTCAAGACTTGGCAATTTGTCCTTTGGATTTTTATGCGAGGCAAGATATTAACCCGGAATATGAAGTCGTAGCTATTGATTGAAAAAGCTCTTGTCTCACCCAGTTTTATTTCCTTTAGGTGCTATAGGCGGCACAGGTTTTCCCAAAGGGAGAAATCACTGGGATTTATGAAGCGTCACACTCCTTATTTTTCTATCTATCTAGCATTTTTATCTGTTATCTTCGTCATACGTATAAAAAGAAAGAAGGGAAATGATGGATTCATCACACACCCCCACAATAGAGGGCCGAGAATATGCCGGAAGCAACCTACAGCACCCTTCGCCCAACTGATTGGTGGCAACTGGCTGCAATCTGAAGTAGGGTTGTCGATTTATTGAAGCTGCCATCGGGTGCTGATAGAACCATTGGCCTCTTGTCAGCTTCGTTTACTTCGTTCAACTATCCGTGTGCTTCATCTCGGTGCTCATCTTTCCCTCTATTATTCATGTTTTGTGTGCCTTAAAATACATTACGCTACCTAAGAAATCAATTGCCGGAAAGTGATTTATTTCTTTATATTTTTTTTGAACTCCAATTTTGGGGTTAACAGAATAAAGTTTTTTTTTTTTTTTCTTTTTAAGGTGGTTACCAGGTGACCAGATTGTATTTTGAGTGACAAGTAGAAATGTTTATGTGGCTATTTTCTTTTTCATATCTAAAACTAGATTTTCTTTATGATAAAAAAATGATTGAAGGAAATGTTCAGAAAAATATTCTACTATTATAATAATTGGTCAATTTTGATCAATTTATGTTTTAATCTGATGATTGAGGAGTTTTTAACTATGACAAATAGTTTTATAAGCTGCTGTAGACGTGTGTGGGATTTCGGCTCATTTTTTTATCATAAAAAATTCCTTTGATGATCACCTATCGCATCCGCCTGTCTCTCCAAAATATGACATGGGCAGTTGATGACCTTTTTGCTTCCGTTTACTCGGGCAGAGACCCCCTCTTAAGTATATACTACTTGCTTCGAGGTAGAGGAGAATATAGTGTTTGCAGCAGGTACTTTTTCATTATAAAAACCTCCGGCAGAGTCATAAATATAATGGAAAAGTTATAAACGCAGCCATTCTTGGATGATATAATGTAATGCAACAAAAATTGTCAATCACTGAGACTTTGATTGTTGCCGTTGGCAATTATTTACTAAGTTATTTATTAAGTTGGTCTTGTTTTCATTATTATGCAAGGTAAATTGTTAATTTGTTCAATTTGTGTCAACGGCTGGGGCAAATTTGCCATTCTAATACTTATGCGAGTTGGGGTATAGTTTTTATATAGTACGATATTTAGTTATTTATACCTAATTGAAAAATTTTAATTTTTTTGAAATTAATTTGTTATTTCTAAAAACTAATTGAATATTTCTTGACGTGATGCGTTTTTTAAAGTAAGTTACTTGTCATAAATCATTTTTTAAGTAATGTTAAAATTATAAACGATAAAGGGTGTAATTAAATTAAATTATATTTGAAAAATCATGAAATCGAAATGCACTAATTAAAACTATCATGATTTATGGTATTTTTTTTTTTTTTTTTTATTTTTTTTTTTTTTTTTAAATTGCTGCTGTTATACTGATGGAACCAATCAAAGAAACGTCTGGGACGAATTTTCCCAATTATTCATTATCAATAGTGCAATTCCAATTTCTAAAGCTTAAAGAATTAAATTTTAAAAAATGAAAATAAATAAAATTATTCAATCACGTGTAAAGGCGTAAAAACTGCATAAATTCATACAAAACTTCGCTTGGATTTTCATTCTTTAGATTTCGTTCCCAATTTTCTCATAAATTATACTTCCAAACAAAACAAAAAAAAAAATAAATAAAAATGATAATTTGTAAATCAGAAATAAAATCTTTGGGAAAAAGTTTATCTAAGACACAAAAAGAAAGAAAATCCATATTTCATTTATTCTCTTATCTACTCACACATTCGTGCCAGGTGATGGATTCTTTATACAGAACATGAAAAATTTTTGTTATTGTGTATGTACCGTATATTATTTTTCAGGTCGCATTTTTCTACTTAAATCAATACTTTGCGCCTTCTCACTCGCTGCACTGTGAATGCGTGTGACGAGGGCTGAACAGTCGCGGTTCTGTGGAGGAGGAGAAGGAGGACGTGCATCTAATATGTAGCGACGCATGGAGAAGATAACATGAAACGATAACAGTTGAATGCCTCTGATAATAGTCGAGCTTGCCTTGTAGTTGCGTTACTTTTTGTTGCCTTAGAACTGCAAGCAAGAAATTGCAGGCAAATCCTCCACGTCTTCGTACCTCCAGTGTGCGAATTTACACGTCGGAAAGAATAGAGGGAGGAAGTGAGTGAACCTGAGTGAGTGTGTGTGAGAGAGGGTGGGAATTCCAACCACGCAAAACATACGTTTTGTGCAGTGACGAGGAATGTAAAACATGAGATGTGCATGACAGAAGTCGGGGAATGTGGGAGTAACTATGGCTCTCTCAAAGTTGAGACAATTTAGCGCAAGTTTAATGTTTTGTGTTGACGGAGTTGCTGTTGTGTGAATGGGAAGTCACCATTTTCGATTTCTTCATCAGATTAAAGATGGAAGAAAAAAAATTTTTTTAAAGACTAACTGCGTTATATAATCTAATTATACTGCTAAATCGAAGATGGCTGCCTGAACAATTGGATTTTAATTCTCATAATCCACATGTGGATTATTTAGAATTGGATTATCAGTTGGATGACGTAAAAAAGCGTCGATTTCCGGTTTTGATAATTGAAAAAAATTGTAAGAATTGGATTATGACGGATGAATTGATCGCAGCTATTGTATGTGTGAGGCTACGTTTCACATTAATGTCAATTTAATGTGCGCGCACGAAGTGTGGAATAATCTTCGGAGTTATGGTCAGTTATAAACGGGTTGCTGTTGACATTGTGGATGACAATTGATATTTTCGCAGATAAATCAAAATGAATATATTACACTAGTAGTCTCTTGGGTAGCATTGAGAATGAAGTTTTGAGAAGGATACATGGATAAGCCCCTAATAAAAATTTTCAACGTCAGCAAGAATTTTCTAGTCTTCTTTTGACGCCATTCACAGTTGAGACAACCACAATCCCTCTGGTGTGGAATTTTCTGCAATGGTTGTTAGGCTTTGTAGGGCCATAAACAGGCGAAGCACGTCTTTGTACTTTCAAATATTTGATTCTGGTTGTGTTTTCGCTAGCAATGAGTTGAGAGTGAGCAAAAAGGGTTGGAAATAAAAAAAGAAAGTGTCAGGAAAACAGACTAATTTTTAATGTTGTGACGGTGGCAAGTGTTTGTGTGCCTAGCAACCAAGAGTAGAGAACGACTGTTTGTGTGTTTGGAGAATTGTGTGGGTGAAATCTCTCGTTAAAGATGATAAGCAATGACAATCAAAACACTCATCAAATTCGTTTAATGGTGCAAATCTATTCAAATTTCGGAATTGGCATTGACATAATTCATTAAAATTTGCGTCTGCATTTAATTTCATCTCGAGTGTTTATTATTCTGAATGGTAAATACGCAAATAAAGGCGTATATAGATTCGAATCTTAATTAAAACTTTTCCATTACTGATAATGATGTTTATCAATGTTGGAACTTGGAAATCTTAATAAAATCATGAATTTTTACTGGAAATTTAAAAAAAAAAAATTTTTTATTTTTTTATTTTTTTTTTTTTTTAGATATTTTTCATCTCATCATTAGTCGATTAATATAAAAATACTCAATTATTTTTTCCATTTGGCGATCTGGTTAGCGTAACCAGACCGCCCTTGGTTAGATGCTCCATCTATTTTCAGACCTAGTTATTTTTCGCAGACGAAAACGAGATGGCTTACGATTGTTTCGCCATGCAGTGACCAAATATTTCTCTTAAAATAAATCGATAGAAATATTTCTCTAAAAATTGAAATGTTATTAAAATAAATCGATAAAATTTTTACTAAAAAAATTTTAGGCAAAAATTCACTGCAGTGATAAATTATATTACAATATTATAGGAGAATGTGAGGATAATTTACATATTGCTCTTCATAAAAGAACGATTTCTACATGTCTTGGCAAGTGGTCATGGCAGGAATGTGCGCAGTTGTAACTTCCTTTTGCTTCTTTTATTTCCTAAGGCTCTTCTATGTTATCGCTCGCCAGGCGTCCATGGCACTCAGCATGGATTGAATTGCAGCATTTCTTGGGTCCTACATTGAAGCATGCAACGCAGTTTCTAGTTAAAGGTGTGTTCGCTCTTTGTGCGAGCAATGATGTCATGGACAAACAAGTTGTTATGCTTCATAAATTGTGTACATGCCTTGGAATATGGGATATGATGTGAGTCTTGCGCTGTGTGTATGTACACGTCTGCACTAAATAGCCGCTTATACAGCCGAGGTGCATTTAAGTATGAGGTTAAATTTTCTACTTTTATGTAGTTTGGGGATTTTATGTACATTTATTTTTTACCCTATTTTTTTTCTTTTTTTTCTGCTGATGCAGTCGAATGTTTATCTTTGTATGGTTTTATTCCTTGTCATGTACTATCGAACGGCTTTTGCAGTTTGTTGCTGTTTTGGGAGTTGCCTGGGTAATCTTATCATAACCTCCGTATCAGCTGGAAGGATGAAAGTTATTTTTTTTTTTTTTTTTTTTTTTCTTCTTTTATTATTTTTTAAATAAATTATTCGGGACGTGCAATTGATGAATTTATATTTTGTAAAATGTTATTTTTCTATTAGATGAAAAATATAGTTATTTAAAGTTTAAAAGGATTGTTTAGAAAAATATTTTTATATTTTTTTTACTTTTTATGTTTTCACTTGAAAATATGTTTATAAAAAAACAAATCTTACTGAGGCAAAAAACGACGGAACTGAAAATGAAACCATAGAATTTGCTGAAGCTTTTGAAATTGAAGAGCCAATTTTGGTTTTCGTGGTGTGATGAAAAAAATTGTGCGTTCGTTTCTACATCTACGACTATTTTTTTTTTTTTTTTTTTTTTTTTTTTAGACCTTAATGTAAAATTAATTTAATTTTTTTTTGTATGTCAGTTTTGGAATAAATTTTAAATAAAAAAACGAAAGGCGTTATACAATGTGGCCGTGGATGAAAATA
The DNA here is from genome assembly GCA_000239455.1 of Strigamia maritima. Lineage (NCBI taxonomy): Eukaryota > Metazoa > Arthropoda > Chilopoda > Geophilomorpha > Linotaeniidae > Strigamia > Strigamia maritima. The sequence goes on along the minus strand of JH431348.1, from coordinate 18,154 downwards.
TGGAAAGCAAAAAATAAGTTTGGGAAAGATACATTGAAGTTTCTTATAAAATGTGCAGATTCATGATAATCATTTAGATGATTTGACAGTTTGTAAAAATAGCACCATGTTGGTTTTTATATGAAATGAGTGACAGTATGGTTGTTTAGTAGGAAATATTTTATGAACAGACCAGAACACAATCTAGAAGTATGCAAATTTAATAGATTAATGAAAGGTGCGACGTTTTTAAACCTCTCGGGACATTATTATTATTTAATAATGCGAAAATGTCACAAAGAACGATATAATAGATTGTGGTCGGAATATTAAATTAAATAAATAACACAAATGTGTAAAATAAACAAATAAAACGTCGATAGATGTGATTTGTTGATTGAAGTTACTCATTGATGCTTTTGTTTGAAATATTACAAAAAGATGCATCAAAAGTTTCTACAATTTTGCTGCGTTATCACAATCAGTTTGGTTATAGTTGCATTATACAATACTACAGGCCATCTGCCATATTCACATAACGGATTTGTAAAATAAGCATCACTTTCAAACATTAGCCACATGTTATATATTTTGCAAATAAGTGCAAACAGGCGCTCAATGTGTTCACAAATGAACTTAACAATGATGTTAATGGTCTGTTTTCAAACTTCACTTTTTCATTGTTTAATTTCATTTAACAAAAAAAAAATTTATTTATTCGATGTTGGTAACATTTTCAATAAAATGTCATTTATTTTATAGGCAAAGATTTTTGTTGTTGTTTTTAAAGAATAAAAAAAAAATGAAAATTGCAGAGCTTTTGCAATTTGCAGAAATTCCTGAGGTGTGAAATTTTCCATTTTCAACAAAGCACTTTTGACAGATACCGAGTACCGTAAACAAATTAAATTCACAAAAAAAAAAATGCAAATTTTTTATTTTACTTTTCAGTATTTGACTAAATGAAAAAATACTTTGTAAGTTAAACTGAAAATCATTATTCAGAATTGGAGAAAAGCAGAAAAAATAGAAAAAATATTGCAATGTAATGTGAAGTTGAACTTTTATTTTATGCATGTGAATTTTCTTTTTGCATTCAAATATAGATCGATTTCTTGAATGTGCGTTTGATTTCTAAACTAAGGATTGGTGGGCTTGGACTGAATTTGGTTGAGGTTTCTTCTGATTGCTTCCCTTGCCACAAAAATAACAAAAGAATTTAGAATTTGAGCGGGTGCTTCTTGTACTTTTTCGAAGTGATAAATTTGCACTCGCTTGTTTGTAATGATGTTTTCCAGAAGATGGTGGCAATGATGAGCTCTACAAAACGGATGGAACTTCTCTTCCTTTCGATCTTGTCAGCTGCAAATGAAGCTGCACATGCACACATGCGTAATCGTCTGCAAGGATTTCGATTTCTTTGGAAAAGATGATTTACAATGGAAAAAAAATAATAAAAATTGCGATCAAATGAGAATTAGAGAAACTTTGCAACAGATGGAAATTTTAATTTTAGATAAAAAAAAAAAAAGAAATCATAAAAAATCGATTTCATAATTTCATTTAATTGATGTGCAAAAGGAAGTTGTTGTCGATTTTTATAACTTAACCTTCCGAACTGGTTTGAAAAGACTCACTTCCGGTTGTTGGTTCCTTTTTCAAGTATGGCTTGATGGGGTGCACTGCCGTTGTGGCCGGTTGGATGATCATGTCGGTCTTCACCTTTTGGGACTCTCCGTTATGATTCATTGGCCATGACACCGATAAGAAGCAAAAGAGTGAATGACGCATCCGTCGAATTCCTTGCGGAGAAATGAGTTGGTCTATGTCGCCTGACCTGTCTGGCCAAGGAAATGGGTGTGCGTGTTCGTCGGAATTCTCGTTGGTCGCCCTTTCTTGTCACGAACAATGATGGTAATGGGATTCGTTTGAAGTGGTCGCGACTGATAAGAAAAAGGTGACTTACAGTATTTACTTTCGAAAATTAAAAAAATGCTAATTTTTATTTTTTTCCGTGAATAAAAAGGAAAAATGTAGAGTAGAGAATTACTAAAGTTTTTTAATTAGAGCCTGATATTTGACAAAGGGTGGTGGCTGCATCAAGGTTTAGTATAGTTTAGCGTCGGCCGCCAGTTGTAAAACGCGAAAATTCAATTTTAGTGGCTTAAAAATTAAAAATTTAAAGGTTAGATTTCAGAAAAAACTTCTGGATAAGTGATGAATTTTTGTTAATATTTTATTGAATGTTTTATTTTTAGTGGTAACTTTAACTTGTTTCATGGCATATATATATGTAATTTGAGGAGAAATAACAATGAAAAAAGTCTAAATTTGTGTTTTCTACTTTAATAACGTTGCCGAGATCCATTTTTAATTTATTCTACGTTTTATTTATTACTTTATTATACATTTATGAAACTATTTTTGCTAGTTGCTGTTCCTAAATGGACGACACACTTTATTATTTACATTGTTTACAGACGAAGTTCTTCAAGTGTGCTCCAGATATTTATCTCATAAATCAAAAGAATGTTGTTTTTTTTTTATATATATTTTCATCAAAAAAAAAATGAAACTGTTTAATTCAAGTTGAATCTTAACCAAGTGACTTACAAGTAAACAGCTGTAATTATTTGTGCAGCGAACATGAAAGTGGAGTTTTGCATGCTATAACCTAGTTTTGAAAGGCAATTTAAATGAAAAGTGCCATTTGTTTGTGTGTCTGTCTAAAATTGCACATGAAATATTTAGGTCTAGTTGTTTCTCCATTTTATTCATTTTCTCTGAACCTGCCCGTGCAAGTCAGCTCGTATACATATTTTGTCTTGTAACTGGTTTATTCTCGGCCATCGCACGTTGACAGTTTGGTTAAATATTTAACCAGGAGGCATTATGTGTTATGAAAAATGAAAATAATACATTCATTTCAAATATCTGTAGTGTTTCACGCAAACAATAGCAGTAGTAAATTATGGACTAGAGCGCAACGCATGAGCTTTGTGCAAATTACTGAATATATGCATTTTAAAAATATTTAGATCAATGGAAATGAGCATATTTTTATTTTATATTTTTTTAAAAATATGTTTACATGTTTATATAATACAGTAAGTAAGATAAGCATACATTTAGATAAGATTTTTGTAACAAAAAAAATAAATATTTATTTTGAATCATGTTATTCCATTGGAACATGGGCTCGGTGACACAATCAATCTTCTACTTGTAATTTTTTTTTTTTTTTTTTGGTAAAAAGAAATAAAGGAGATTTTTCTTACTCATAACTTCAGTCTTAGAACGGACTTGCGTTTGTCCCAGCAGCTCGATTCAAAAGCGTCCATTTGATCTCTTTCAACGTGTACCAGAACATGAACTAAGGATCAAGTCAATTCCAATTTGATCTTAGATGAGATCTATCTTTCAACGTCTTAATCTTGTCGAGTTCATCCACTTCACGAAGCTAAAAAGAAAAAAATTTTATTATTATTACTTTATCTTTATTATTTCTTTCGTATTATTTTTTACTCAAAAGAAATTTAGGTTGCATGTACCGTATTCCCTCGGAAAGAACGGCATGCCGAACAATGATGAGTCAGGCCAGGGTGCCGGATAATTCGAATTTTCCAGCATTTTGCCCATTTGTTTATTAATTAACCAGTTGTCTACTTGTTAAAAACCGGCATGTCATTGTTTACGAGGGAATACGGTAATATGTAACTTAAATACCATGTAGCGACAGATGACAGGGAGTATTTGGTGCGTGTACACTGTAAACTCTTTGAAAATCGCGCTTGTTTTAAATAAATCCAAGGACCTGCGTGGTCCGCAAACTCACTCTTTCCAATTTTAACAAAGACTAATTTATTCTGTTATTTGCTGTTTTCAGTGATTATAGAGCTGGGCGCTGCAAAAAAAAAATGGCTGCCGTAGTAGGATAACAGCCACACATTTATATTGTTGTGCATCTTGCATATGGATTATGAAGCTTATTCAATGGAATAACTCCATTCTTTTTTCAAAAAATTAAAAATAACAGCTGATATTTTTAAGTATAGAAATGTTTTTAGTAAAGAAAAACTGCATTTTTATCATTTGGTACTTTTGACGGAGATTCAATAAATTCATGCCGGATCAAGTGAACCATCTCCTACATGAAAAAACCAAATCTCAGACAAAAAAAAAAAAAAAAAAAAAAAAATTATCAAATTATCAATTTTTTCAATAAAGAAACACAGAAAAATCAACAAAAATAACTACAACACATTTATTCCTCACCTTCAGCCTAACTTAATCTCATTTTGCAACCCATGTTATCCTACTTACGATAGTTCAATAACTGCTCACTAGGGTGACGCCACTCAAACTGAAAATAGCGAATATTACAAATATTTAAACTATTTCCTATCTTATCTTTTAATCCTTTAATCTCACTAATTGATGGGGTCGTCGCTAGCGCCCTCTGCCCTGTTGTTTCCCCAGCGTCGACTGTCGGACCCAACTTCCACACTCAGTCATCCGACAATCGCAATGGCGAGCTGTACGACTATTTGTCGTCAGCTCCCGATGTTTCCTCCTCGTCGTCGTCGTCTTGCGTGGCGTCGTCGATAATGTCCCATTTCTTAAGTTGGTCAATCGGCGTCGTCACTCGGTATTTGGGCAGGGTTTCGAAGCTCTCCACTTCGAACGCCGTATCGGATATTTTTAAGGGCCCCCGATACAAACTCGCTAATTTTCCCGCCTTATTTTGAATTGCAATGCTTTGCGTTGTGCCACAATAACGTCCCCGATGTTAAACGTCTTGTTTGGTCCCCTGTGCCGATCAAATGCCCTTTTCTGTCGTAATTGCGCTCGTCTCGATTTTCCTCAATTGTCGCCTCCGTGTCTTCGTTATCTTCGATGACTGCCGCCGCCAGTTGTGATTCCAATATCGTCCTCGGTTGGAAACCATATAAAATTTCCATTGACGTTTTTCTCGTCGTCTGACTCGTTCGTGAATTCTGTGCAGTTTCCACTTGCTCGAGATACTTGCTCCAGTCGCTCCCGTCTTCTTTTTGTGTGAGGCCCGCCAAAATGGGAATTATCGTACGTAAGTTGCGAGTGTGTAAAGGGTTGGCAAAAACTAATTGAATTGACCTGTTGGTGATAACCTCACCACCCGGACCTCATGAATCAACGTGATTTGGCCCCTGTGAGTCTGTGGTAAAGAGTTTGTACCAACTGTCATCGTTTCGTGTGGTGTCGGGAGTTGACCCGCAGCTCGTAATATATGTTGCTTGAGACAGGAGCAAGCAATAATAAGAGAAAGGAACTGGTGTAAAAATTATTTTCTGGGAAAAAATTTCCTCTTAACAGAATTGAGATTTCAAGGGTTTGAATTGAATTTAGCTTTTTTTAAAAAAAAAAAAAAAAAAAAATAAAAATAAAATAAAATATTGAATTGGAAGTTGTTGAAGTGTAATTACTCTTAAAAGATTGCCATTTATGCGATAGTGTCGACTTTCCTTCATTAATTGTGCCAGTTTCATGCAGGGGTGCACTGGAAAAGCACAATTTCGTTATTGTATAAATCAAATTGGAAGCCACGCGATGATTTCATTAACGAGTAGGAGGCGGGACTTGAAGAAATTCGTCTTCCACAGAGCAAGTTTTGTGATAGAACAGTGGGTGCCTAATCCAATTTCGTCGTCAAAAGAAAAGCCTAATTCAATTGGGAGCGGAGGGACCTTCTTTCCGTCAGAAGGAGTCGGTGACGAATGGTGAACTGATTCCAATGTCCTCTCTTGTACTGAGCTTTGCACTTTTTCTTGTTGTGGCAAAAGCAGCAGCTTCATGTTTGCGCAGTAAAGCCAGCAAAATGCGAAATGCTACTTTTTTTTTTACCTTTTTTAAATTTTTTTTAAAGAAGCAAGCCGTCTTTGAATAGCGTCATTTTTTTATGCAAACAACGATTTTTCCTCCTCAATTGCAAATATCCGTCTCGTTCGAGTGACCCCACGTGGCCTCGGAACAGTGCGAAACAGAGTGCATATGGTCTCGTAAATTGGAGATCTCGCAGATGGGCACGGCCAATTGTCTCGAGGGAATAGACAAAGATTACACGGTATACGGTTGTCCACTGATCCTCTTCCTTCCAGCTTTTGTTATCCCCATGGCGAGCACAAGGTGCGTATGCGTGTGCGTAGGCGTTAATTGCTCTCATACGAGACCCCAAGTCCCAACGTTGACCGGGAAACGAATTTAGAGGCGAGCCATTAAGGGTATATGAGGGCGAAATGGATTCTTGAAGTTGTCAGATGATGAAGAACGATCTTGAGTGCGTTTAGTGTAATGGAAAAGTTATATATTATCGCTTATTCTATTGCAGATTGCGTTATTGTGAAAGAAAACAATAGGTTATACAATATATACGGTTAAACGTAACAGCGTCCAGTTGCCTGTGGATAGGAAAATGCACTTAAATTTACAAATTGCTTTTGCAAATGGCGATGGGAGGTGGGAAGGGGGTCCTATGGATAATTTATTGCAATGAGGACTATCTTTCTACATTATGACACGGGCCAAATTGCTGCCCATATATTGCGTGCGTATTGTTGTACGCGAGGGCAAAAGAGCTCAGGCTGACACTTTAACGAGCAAACCAGATGAATGAGCTGAAATACAAAGACGTTGGAGGTACTAAGTTCATTCATCCGTGTATTCGAAGTTGGCAGCAATGTTAATTTGATCAAATTAGGTTAATTCGATTTAATAAGATAAAGAATTGTATAATTAAGTTGTTGGAAATGACAAAACCGTGCGTGTTTATGGACGAAAAAATGAAAATATGAAAATATGAGGGAAAATTAACATTAACATATTAATGTTGTTGAAGTTCAGTTTTTAACTCTGGATTACAATTTAAATGAGCATGCGTTTGAAAAGATTCTTTCCCTGTGGAAATAGAGGTTGAACGCATAGGAACTTGTAAAAATGAAATCTAAGATTTTTGCTAGCTTAATGTATTAAAGTTTCTCTAATTGCACAATAAATTTCTGCCACACCATTTCACTTAAATCTTGCCATTGAGTCAGCTGTGCTAAATTTAAACAAGTGCTACAGAATTCTTTTAATCTAGAAAATAAATAAAGTCGGCCAGTTTGATACAGTTTTTTTAGAAAAGTTTATAAACACAAACAAACTAAAAATTGTTAGGGATTAAGAATTAAGGCTGCTGCTGTGCAGCTAGCATCTATAGTGAGTACTGAAAGGACATTCATTGTTCAGGGGACTCGCGTCTCAGCAGGAATTGTGGTTAAACTGATCCATAGCAGACAAAAGTATCCGAGCAAAGTAACAATTACAATGTTTACATGCCAAAATTATCTGGCTAATCTAGATACAAAATGATAATAGAGAATATAGAATATAGTTTGTTGCTCTGGATATGAGCAAAGAATTGTTTGCTTTTTGTCATGTTTTGCGAAAATGATTAAAACATCTAAGCTTATGTATTGACGCATGTTGTTCAACAGGAAGGTCATATGGGATCAGAATTGTATAGTAGAATTGTAAAAAGAAAAATCTCATATGCATTTGAAATGCAGATCTTCATCTGGATTATTCACATCATTCTTGCCAGATGAATTTGATGATTATTTTCAAATAAATTAGCAGAAGCTATTTTAAGCTAAATCATACTAAACTCTATGTAACAATTCGTGCACGAAACTTCCATTGGTTAATGGCCTATGCATTGTACCGAAACTATATATTGTGGTATCTTATTTTAATTCTCTAATTGAGCTGAGTCGAAAAATCTTTGCTTTATAGTCCAAAAATGTTCATTTCGTTGTTAACGAATGAAAACGCTTATAAAATATTTTAAAAAATTAGTTACATTTGGATTTTTGTATTGTTGCGCACATTTTTTGGCTACGAAACAATGTTTTTTTGACTCAGTTCGATTATTAGAGGATTAAAATGAGATACCACAATATATACTTTCAGTACAATGCAAAAAAGTTCACTTTTCAGTTTCGTGCATGAATTGTTGAATAATAACGCGATAGTAAACAATTGTTTGTTATCGCTTTCATTAATCTGACTAAATTGTTTATTTTGCTATCAGAATTTATTTTGACCTCGACTCTAATAATAATCCAGGTTAACAAGGGACTAATTCACTAGTGATTGAATACTGTTGCATAATAACATAATAACATAATAACATAATAACATAATAAAAGTATCGTATACTTTTATTGAGTACCGTATCAGCTTTAACGTCGTGTTTGTTTAGGTTTAGTTTCTTGATGGTGAAAATGGAAGCGTCTCTTGTTTTAGCGGAGTGCCGAGTATCTTCTGCAGACACATCTGAAGACCGATCCTCTACTACTTCGTGCTGACAGCGAATTTCCAATTGCACCTTTTCCCTCGGCGACTCGTAAAGTAGACGTCTTGCAAACTTTTATTTTACTTTTCTTTTCTTTTTTTTCTTTCTTATTTTTTTTTTTTTTTTTTTTTTTTTTGTGTCTTTTCGTCTGCGTGTACAAAATATTGCGCAATCGAAATTGCCATCGTCGTCAAGTGGTAGAAAGATAAAAAAATGTGAAACATGATATGAAAAGGAATGATTTTTAATTACATTTAGACATCTTCGCCGTTCTCTAATTAAATAATCCTTCTTTTTAAATTTCTTATTAGTGATGAAAATTGTGTGATGATTGCTTGTCGTTTGAGCAATGATAAATTTAAAAATACAAATAAAATGAGATATTAAAACCACAGAAAGACATAAAATAAATTAAATCCAGTCGCAATATTCCGCTGTAGAAAGAAAAAAGAAAAAAGAAAAAAGTATTTTGATAGCGAATTGTGTCCTCATCGGCATTTAGATGGATTTTCATATGAAATGAAAACCTTATAGGGGCGTCAGCAGAAATCTTGAGAAAGAAAGCTCACGTATCGATCACAAGGTATGTCACAGACACTGGCAATAACTTCCTGTTCCCTTCCAACATTCAGGGGTCACTACTGCGAGTAAAAAGGCATTCTGTTTATCACTGTTCAGCATTTCCATATAACCAGTGTACGGTTTGTCAAACATGCGCCTGCAGATTGCAATCGGCGCAAATTTCCATGTGAGACTGGAGAGGGGAAAACTGCAGGGAACATTGCATGGATCAAATGCTTTTCCAACTCAATGCGTGGAATTTCCATTTTGCCTTTAGTGTTTGTGCATGTCACAATTTGAGTCAGATGCATCTTGAGGATTATACAGGAATAAACTTTGCTGCTATTTTGGTTAAAGATGCGCAAGTATGTTTAATTTCAACGAATCACGATTATTATTCAACTCTATCCAACAATTTGTGCACGAAAATGAAAAGTGAACTTTTTTGCATTGTACCGAAAGTATAATCCTCTAGTCGAGCTGAGTGGAAAAATCATTGTTACGTAGCCAAAAAATGTGCGCAACAATACAAAAAGCCAAATGTAAATAATTTTTTTTCAAATATTTTACGAGCGTTTTCGTTCGTTAACAATGGCACGCACATTTTTCGACTACGAAGCAATGATTTTTCGACTCAGTTCAATTAGAGGATTAAAATATATACTTTCAGTACAATGCGTAGGCCATTAACCAATAGGAGTTTCGTGTACGAATTGTTAAACAACAAAAACAATGCATTTTCTATTAATTATTTCACCATTAATTTCCTACAGTTTCTAAATACCTACCTTTTATGTTTTTTAATCTCTATCGTCTAATTTTGTTTGTTGACGACGTCGAAGAAGAGGTGCTGAACACTGTAATGAACTGGAGCGACTTTAATTACGCGTCTCGAGAGGCAAGAATCTCAGCTTTTGAATTGGTTTCTTAAGATCCCTTGCTAGTATTAACAGCTCCTAAGACAGTATTTACGAGTCGTTTGCCACATGTTTTTCATGGTGAAAAGCAACTCGTGTTATGACCGTGTGTGACGCCCCAATTGACCGATGACGATGATACGGACACGCGGTAGATTTTCTATTATCCTTCTCAACAAAAAGCGTTAATAAATCATATTGAACGTTTTTTTCTATTTTTTATTTTTTAAATAACAAATTGAACGAATTGGACGAGTGGGTTAACACTCGGCTTTAAAAGTTTTATTTCTTTCGCTTTCGGTGCTTTGCTCGCTTCTAATAACTCGGTCAAAGACGACACTATGATGCATGATATATTTCTCGAGTCAAGCCGGTCGTTCTTCAAAAGTGAACCGGGTATAAATTGCTGTATCATAAGCGAGGTTCTGGTATTTATGTGTTCGCACATGGTCGATGCTTTCTCCGCGCATTTTCTGGTCACGAGGGTCAGCAGTGCTGGGTGGACTCCAATTTATTACCTGAATATTCTACAAGGCTTGGCCAAAAGACCTTTTGGTCCAGCGAACTGTGGGTGTCGTAAAGATCGTCATTTAATATGAATAGGGCGACGCTGGAATCACCACTGAAGCAAAGTATTCGTGGCCACAAATTGGATGGGATTTGGCGCAAGGCAAAATCGTACGGTTCACTGATGGAAGCATCTACGAGTAAGACCGTCAATTTCCTTTTCCTTCTGGATAAAATGTTTGATGGTCAAGTTTTCTGCGTGATGGAGCGTCAAGTCTGGGTCTGCCGTAAGGGGATGAAATCTAATCAGCTGATGTGTAACATTGCCAGTCGAACTGGGCTTAAAAGGAGGTAGATCTAGCAGTCTAGCGGAGGAAATTGGAAGGTGATGCTATAAGTGTGCAGAATGTGTAAATTATGAAAATTTGCTTAATTTCTTCGAGGTTAAAGGTGCACATGTGGAAATATTAAGGGCTTAATTAGCAATGCCAATGCTCTTTAATATTAGCTATTTTCAGTTTGAGTGGCGCCACCCTAGTGAGCAGATATTGAACTATCGTAAATAGGATAACATAGGCTGAAGGTGAGGAATAATGTGTTGTCGTTATTTTTGTTGATTTTTCTGTGTTTTTCTATTGAAAAAATTGATAATTTTGTATTTAATTTTTTTTTTTTTTGACTGAGATTGGTTTTTTTCATGCAGGAGATGGTTCACTTGATACGGCATGAATTTATTGAATCTCCGTCAAAAGTACAAAAATGATAAAAATCCAGTTTTTCTTCTCTAAAAACATTTCTATACTTAAAAATATTAAATTATCAGCTGTTATTTTTAATTTTTTGAAAAAAGAATGGAGTTATAATCCATATGCAAGATGCACAACAATATAAATGTGTGGCTGTTATCCTACTTCGGCAGCCATTTTTTTTTGTTGCAGCGCCCTCTATAATCACTGAAAATAGCAAATACGTGCTTTTCATAAATATTAATTGGTTGGTTGATGTTGTATTGGTGTGAAGTAATCCGTGTCATATTTTTCGTAAAATAATTATAATTTCTGGTGATTGGTATCAGACTGAGATGTATTTGTTAAATGTGTGTACCGAAGAAATCTCAGGGGGAAGCAGAACAAAACGTTTTTCGAATTTCTGGTAGTGGGATTGAGGAGAGATAATGGGGAAATAAAAATGCCGATGGTCGTCACGATCCCAGGAGAGTAATGGAGTAAACAAGAATGTTGTGAAGGGACCGTCGTCTGCAAATCTTAAGAATGTGTTCTTAGTGGTATTAGAGAGATGTTTTACGAAAATAATTAATACCGTGTGTGTAACTTAGTTTGATTTCCCTTTGGAGTTCATCTGCCTTGACTCATCATCATCATCTAGGCCTATCAAAATTGTGTCATGCCCTTTTGGTGGACCCACGGGTTGAAATCGTGGCTGTTGATCACCACTAGAGGTGATTAATAACCATCAGGTTATTAAACGAACCGGTAATTTAGAAAGTAATTGACTTTTCGACTAAATTCCTTCGGGTTTATGCGAAGAACTATTTTTTTTTTTTTTTTTTTATTTTTTTTTTATTTTTTTTTTNTTTTT
>AFFK01018520.1:0-18361 GCA_000239455.1 Strigamia maritima | reverse complement strand
GCTGGGCAGTTGAGGTTGAGATGATGAAGTTGGATATGCATGTGGACATGAACTCAGTCAGTGTGATTTGATTAGAAGAATGAGCACAGGTTTGTAAAATAATAAAACAAACCATTTAATCATTAAATAAAAATTAACTATACATACTTAAAATCAGATATAAACTCTAGCTAGCAGCCATCTTAGCTTGCTTAGAGAACAGCTGAGTGAGATGTGAGTTGTGAGGTCACTGACTCAGAGCTGCATGATGCCAGTTGTGAGTTGTGATGTCACAAACTCAGAGCTGCATGATGCCACTGCTTCTGGAACTGTGAAGCAATGCCATCTGTTAACAAAACTTAAAGCTAACACATTAACAAACAGTAAATAAAATACAATTGATGCATTACAAATATAACTATGCATGAACAAATAATACTCGGTCACATAACGCATTCTAAATACCAACAGGAAAAACGATTTTCCAGGATCCTCGCTTTATGTCGGCATCTTTGACACCCGCGGCACTAGAGTGATTCCGCCAGCCGACTGGATTCCTCTAGCGCCAGTAACCGAAGACGCCGCAGCTTGTCTGAATCCGGAAGAAGGACTATTGAAAAATGAGAAGCCGGAAACCGATAAACTCACGTGGGATGACGAAGTTTTGGGTGCAAATGAAGGAAATCCACAAAAGAAAACGTTGGCGGAGGAGCAAAAGAAAATTTCGGAAGAGGAATCCTTCATCATCGAAAGGGCACATCATTTCGTCTGCGTCCGACCCTTCTTTCAGCCGAATGAAGATCCGGACTATTCGCCACAAGACCAGGAAGTGGACCATTATCTCCCCGCTATTTGAGAACTGGCGCATCAAATTTCCATCGGTAGACTGGAAGACGAGGAGAACGAGGTAACCCTACAGCAGGCCGTGCTCGTGATGAGGATGATTCTTCATCCAAGGAATCAGCGACCCCACCACGAGTCAAAAGCTATTTGGTCCATCTTATCACGACGACGATGTTAGGTACGCAAACCGAGAGACCTATCAAGCAAGGTTGGTACCTGTCGCTCCCAACCCCACGAAGTCTCTTGTCTGGTGGTCCATTGAGAACCTACGAGGGAAACCCGTTTCCGGTGAAGATAGATTATCGAATGCCGAAGCAAACCTCAGATGAGAGTTTGTCCAGCGCCCATCTTTCGGACCCCAAGCAAATGGTACCAGAACTCCAGAAATTACGAGATGCGTTTGTTAGCAACGAAGAAGAGAGTCCCGAGTTGAAAATCACCAACCAGATGATTCTGGCCGCAGGGAAGGCCCGTGTTAAATTAGACGAAGAAGGCGCGAACGTCGTCGAGCAACCGGAATCTACGAAGGGTGAAGTAATTCGAGAGTTGAAGGCCAGCATCGATAAGTTGGGAGAAGTCTCCATTGAGAAGACCCAAACTGGAGAGGAGTTTGTTGAAGCAGTCGAGGTTCTGTTAGAGAATGGTTTTCGCGAAGCCGAAGAGCGAGCTGTGTCACGTGACGCGAGTCCAATGGAGATAGATGAACCAGAAGACGTGGAACTTGAAGTCGAAACTCCACCCGCAGCTGCGGAATCTCCGAATCCGAATGCCGGGGAAATGGAATCTCCAGCTGAAGGGCCTATCATCGTCGATATCCCGGCGGAAATAGCCCGAGTAATGGAGTCCATGGCGAAGAGAAAAGATTTCCAGAGACTGGAACCCAAGGACTAGAAACAGGGACAGTGATTTCTACTTTTGCTTCTTCTTCAAATCTCATTCATCTGTTTCTTTACAAGCAAGCTCATCCACATCAGCCAACGTGAAATGTCTTGCATCTTCCTCATTGTACATAAAAGTTTCCTCCTATTTCATAATAATTTTAAAGCATTTTTTTATATAACTTTTAAAAGATATTTAATTATTAAGAATTATGTTCGCTAATTATTTTCTTCTGGTATTTGAAAAAGTTCCAATAACCTCAAGTGAAACCAGTGGATCTCCTGTCAAATAACTGTTAGAGTTAAGTTTATTATTTGTTTTAAAACTCATGTTAGTTTTTAAGTTCATTCGTAAAATGTAATGTCCTATTTTGTTTTTGTTTTGTTTATTCGGGTCCCATCAAGTCGATGTGGCCTATAAATAAAATTATTCTTTTATTCAAATCTGATCTTCGCTATCTTTTCCGGCAATTCGTACTCATGAATACGAATGACTCCATTTCAATAATTATATTCGAACAAGGTTTGTAACTATTTTTAATAGTTCAAAAATTGATTGAATACATGAATAACTTATAACTATCTATACGAAGTATTTAGGGTGAGCCTCAATGTTCACAATGGATTCTTCACATATGGATACGATTGGGATGTCACAAGACCTTCTAATCAATCTATATGGACAAAATTCTTCTTTCGTCGCATGTAGATAATATATTAATATTGTTAAGTATTAATATACGGGTGTTAATAGAATAAGTGAGGTTTTTTACCGGATTCGTACGGACCTTCGCTCTGATATTTATATGAATATGCTTTGCGCGCGAGTCATTTGTCTCACGCATAAAGCGGGGTGATGTGTGACGGTCGAATCCCGGAAATCACCTTATTATTTTACCACATTCAAATGTTGACTATTTATGTTACCTAGCTTTGGTTTCATGCTTAGCTTTATAAGATTTGATAAGTAAATATTTCATAAGTGAGTTTATTTTATGAATTATGGTGAATAATAATATGATATATTATTATTCTAACATGGGAAGTTATCTTGTGATAGGAATTTGCTGTGGTCAGTTGACCATGATAATTACTCTCCTTTGTGTATATCTGAGAAATTAATCACTCCTGTGACCCCTTTCTTTGATGTAGTGATGACCTCAACAGGTGAAAGACTCCTGTGAATTAGTAGAACGTTGTCCCGATTGATCCAACGTTCCTACGAGTTACCTGTTGCCCTATAGTGGACTGCCCTGCAGGCCGTACTAATGTCCCATTGGACCCCAGTCCGACCTCACCTGGAGTGTCCACTGTATAAGAGCTTGCAGAGCTCAGTTCCAGTGTCCCTAAAGTTCACTTTACGATATATTTTTATGTTGCTAACAGTTACTTGCATTTATGTGGTACAAAAAGCTTTGTTGCTGTGAGCCGGCTGGTGCAAAACCGTAAAGATCGTAGTAGTCGTGGCATTTATGTTACGGAAGCATATGTACCGCGAATATACATTTCAATCTAAGCGCATATAGTGACACATTGGTGAGTGGTCTTAGTGGGATAGACAGTTATGAACCATTCTATACTCGGTTGTAATAATAATTCCTGAACGCATGTTACGATGCGGAACGTCGATCTTCGACTTAGGCGATGCTTATCGCCAAGTTACACTCAGCTACACCCATTCTCCGGTATTTATAGTATCGTTATGTCTCGTTATCGAGTGATACGGTGAAATCACCGTATCCTCGGTTGTTGTCTGTCTGGGAACCGTGTCACCTGACTCGGTCAGCCCAAACCTTGTGACGACTAAGAAAGTCAACCGTTAGATGGATTGATGGATTCCCTTTCCTTTAGAACCACTTAGGATACCAGGAACGGAAAACTAGAACTCTCGTCATTTATATTCGCTATTATATTTAGTAATTAGCCCCTAATGTTAGTACTAATTGTTATTATATATATATATATGTTCCTCGGTATATTTATTGTTATCGTTTAAAGTTATTATTAAATATTGTCATGATTTGAGAATCAGGTTTCCCGCTTCTTTATCTGTGTTATTGCAATTTTCCCATGTTTAGTGTGCACCTTATCTCGGCTAGATTTTGTGTGTAAACGCCCTCTTTTCGTGGTCACTGTCACTAGACAATGCCTCGGAGAAATGACCGTCACAGTCCTCGTTGCCGGGAAAGCTAACGATCCTAATAAGTTCTGGTATGGAATTTGCTTCATTTTTTCTACTCCTTCAACAGTCTGTGGTGTGTTTTTTTCGTTAGTACTACTGATTTAATCATCGCAAATTTCGAACTTTAGGCATATATTCTTCAAAGTTTTTGATAATCTTCGGTATGTACGTTTGCTGATGTAGAAACACACATCCATTTTCTTCTTCAAATTCCATACCAAGCAACTTCTTTGTAGTTCCCAAAACTACTAGATCAAAGCGTGTCTTGATAAGTCGTAAGACTTTTTGAGCATTTTCTATTCTATATCCAAACACAATGATATCATCAACGTAAACGATAAGATATGCATCTTTACCGTAGCGATGTAAGCAGTTTAATTGTTCCAGTCCAAGTTGCTTGAGGACACTGTCGAGTTCACTATTCCATTCTTGACCGAACTGATGTAACCCATAAATCGCTTTCAGAAGCCTGCATACATGACTTTTTCGTGTGACATCTAGAAATCCTTTCGGCTGTGTCATATAGATCATAGCATGCAAGTCAGCATACAAATAAGCACATTTCACATCTGTCTGCAAGTTACTCCATTTGAGAACACCTTCTAAGTCTGCAAACAGTAACCGGATAATTGTAAAATTGACTACCGGTGAGAAGACATCCTCATATGATGCGCCATACTCTTGGCTGAACCCTTGCGCTGTGACGGTCCAAAATTGACCGTAATCTTGTATTTTATCCAGAATAAAGAGAATACACATTAAATCATGTTTGGCGATTAAACAACATTTGGCGATGCTTCCCTGCATCGCAACACTAATATAATGGAAACTCTTCATTTATGACGACAATATCAATTGTTAAAATGTCATGGCAACTGAAATAAGTTACCGATAGTACAATCACCTAAATTCAGGTGATATAACATGATATTAAAAGATATTTACACATTGATACATTGATACTTTTGTATCCACCCTTTATGTTTGTCCTTTGTCCTTGCTTGGCTCGTAGTCCAGGTAGTGGCCCGTGACCACTTGTATGCTCGTGTCATACTTTATCGGCTCGTGTTCCGATGAACTGCTCGTGTCAGTCGGTGTGCTCGTGTCATGTCCGGTTGACTGAATGTTGGTTACCTGTGTGGTCGAAGAAACTAATGCTTTTATTGTCTCTTCTCCCCCACTGCTTCTACTTAATGGGCAGTGGTGTTGTGCATTTCCTGTACTGAGCCCGTGTCTCGGTGTCAGCTCGTGGACTGACGGCTGCTCGTGTTCAGCCCGGAATGATCCCATCCCGCTAATTATTTATTACAGATTCCCTCGATTTAGATTCAATAATTGACCGATTGAAGTGACGAAACCGTTTAACTTGAACTGAGATGCAACCCGATTGCACATCTGCAAACCTTGGATTCTTTTGATAAGTTAATTTGACATTGTTAGAATCTGAATACCCCACATAGGAGGGACATTCGAGGCTTGTTGACCACGTGGTCAAACTAGTATTATATAACTATTTAGGCCTATTTCTGCAGGTATAATATTTTATTATATCCTGTCAAATGTATAACTTTACTCTTGTTTTCTTATCTTATTCCACTTTGGAATAAATAAATGACTTGTCATGTTTTGAGAAAACACCTTGCTTCACTTTATTCACTATTTCTCTATTCTCGCCGCTCATTTGCATATCGCTACATTTTAATACGAAGTCAGATCATTGTTGTAACATGGTACAACACCCAAGTTAGGTCTAAACCTAACTCAAAATCGCTACAGTCCTCTTATATTTCTCTATCTCTTATCTTAGAGTTGTAAGTTTTGGTCATGTTGACCACTTTAATAAATATATTACACTTTATGCTAAATCAATATTTTCCTGTCTAATTATTCGCGTCACAGCGCAACTAGCCTTGGTTTGTAGCGTCTTACTGTACATCCGTATTTCGCTTTGATACATAAATCCATCGACAACTAAGGATTTTGACATCTTTTGGTTTTTCAACAAATTTCCAAACTTGACGTTCCATCATTTTCCCAATTTCATTTTTCATCGCATCCATCTATTCTTTTTCTGCAATGATTTTTCGACATCTTCAAATTTTGTAGGACAACTATTTCCATAAGGCTTGCTTCTTCATTGACCACACTAGAGGTTTCTACAAATCTTCTTTGTTTTGTCGTTTTTGAATCTTTTGCATCAATAATTAGATTGTCCGAAAAAGTAATCCATGATCAGCGCAATATTCTTGTACTTTGGGAATAGACTTCAATTTAGGTTTATCCTGACCTTGAATTTTAAATATGGCATCCGATCTGGACTTGTCTTTGCGTGGAACCATTGTTTTAATCCATATTGTTGGTTCTTCAATAGATTGAGGTGATGGTTTTACTTTCTCAGCTTCTATTGTTTTGGCTGCTCCATTAACAATCTTGGGCTTAGATAGAATTTGGGGCTAAGGACCAACAATATTCTGACAAGTTTCCTTAGAAGTATCAGTTGTGTCTTCATCCAATGCTTCGTCGGAAAAAAACTGCGTCTGTGTTTTAGGGCCCAGTACGACTTCCACCTCGCGTTTGCTTTCATTAAAAGTTACATCATTGGTTTCAATAACCTTGATGTAACTTTTAATGAAAGCAAACGCGAGGTGGAAGTCGTACTGGGCCCTAAAACACAGACGCAGTTTTTTCAGGCAGCCAAACACGGTATCCCCTCGTTGACTTTGCATATCCTAGTAGCACTCCATGCCGTGACTTGTTGTCTAACTTCCTACGGATGATGGTTTTTGCATTACATAAACAGCCAAATTTCCGCAGATGTGACACTGACGGTCTTCATCCATAAAAAAACTCAATTGCTGTTTTTTGAAATTTTGATTTAACAATTCTGTTTCTCACGTAATTGAAGGTATGGAGCGCTTCTGCCCAAAACGTCAATCTAGTTGTGCATCGTTCATCAGAGCTCGCGTTCCATCAAGTAAAGTTTGGTTAATTCTTTCTGCCACTCCATTTTGTTGTGGCGTATACACGTTGGTTCTTTTGCGTTGAATTCCTTGTAATTCCAAACATGTTGGAGCAAAATTTTATGCCATTATCTGTTTTCACCACCAGCACTTGTTGTCCTAAACTACATTCCATTCTTGTTACGTATGCTTTGAATATTTCCAACACATCCGATTTATTCTTCATTGGGTAAATCTTGAATAATCATCAGTAAAGTATTTGCAATCAGACCACAATGACATGCGAAGAGGTCCACACACATCCATGTGAAGCAGTTCCAGAGGTTGTGATGACCGAATTCCAGGTAAACTCTTGTGCGAAGCCTTTTTATGTTTTGATAAATCACAAGTGTCATACTTGTCGATAGTTCCGCTAAACTTTGGCATCCCAGTTACTACTTCTAACTGCCCTGTTTTCGTAACGCTATTCATATTAACGCTATTATGTCCAAAACGTTTATGCCACAGTTGGTTTGTCACTTTATCGACTAATGATGCAATTCCGGTTTCCTGTGATTTGCTCGCCACTATGCTTTCTTTCATGCCATTTTCAACATTGATTATGTATAGGTCATTCTTCCTTATTCCTTGCATCAACACTCGACCCCAATCAGGTGTATAGATACTAAGCACCCCATTATCAATTCCTATTTTCAATCCCGCACGATCTAATTTTCCACCAGACATGAGGTTGCGTCGAGACTTAGATGTATACAGACATCCTTTCAGTATCATGTGTTCTGGTTGGCCATTCAAATTATAACTCAGCTGCACATCACCGACGCCTTCCACGCTCATGGTTGAGTCTTCACCAGCTTGACTAACGTGCGCTCTCTTTAATGACTTGAATGTGGTGAACATATCCCGATTGTTGCAGAAATGTGATGATGCCGCTGTATGAAGTGCCCAGATATTGACAAGCTCTTCACACTGCATGATCTCCAGTTGTGGACCCTCAATTAGAAATCCTTGTCCAACTTGTGACAATCCTTTCTCCGAGGGCATTATCTAGTGACAATGGCCACGAGGAAAGGGCGTTTATACACAAAATCTTGCCGAGATAAGGTGCGCACTGAACATGGAGAAATTGCAGAAAGACAGATAAAGAAAAGGAAGATCTGATTCTCAAATCATGACAATATTTAATAGTAACAAAAATGGATAACAATAAATTTACCGAAGAACATAAATATATAACAACAATTAATACTAACATTAGGAGTTGATTACATAATATGATAATTAATATAAATACACGAGAGTTCTAGTTTCCGTTCCTGGTATCCTAAGTGGTTCTAAAGGAAAGGGAATCCATCAATCTGTCTAACTGTTGACTTTCTTAGTCGTCACAAGGTTTGGGCTGACCGGATCATGTGACACGGTTCCCAGACAGACAACAACCGAAGATACGGTGATTTCATCGTATCACTCGATAATGAGACATAACGATTGTGAGACCTGATCGACTCGATATGAATGGTAGATCAGAAGACTGTTTTATTAACATAAAATAAATCCTTATATAAGGAGTATAAGCCGTGTCTATGGTGTGTTGCACTATAGACGAATGGGAGCTAAGTCCCCTAGTGGCCTAATGACGTAGTAGCATTGCTGCTGGATGAGTTTACGTTCCAAGTTCCAATGCGTATGTGATTCCGATTTTCCGGAGTCACATGACCCCCTAAAACTGGCAATCAGTCTCTTGATTGCGTAGCTCACAAAATTTTTCTTTACAATTATTTTTATATTTCTCTTTAAAATACCTCTCGTAATTCATTTTTAAACCATCCTCAATTTTTTTCTAAAATATTTTTCCGGAAACTTTTCTATTTTAAACCATTTAAGATAATTCCCCAAATAAAAATTTTTCTCAAACTCTTTTCTAACTTAGTTAAATAATAATAATTTTCTAAATCCGAATTTTCTCCAAAATACACGCCTTTCAACTTGTTTTTGTCTAATGATCCTAAACCGAGTTTCTTGTTTAAGACAGTTTTTCTTACCGGTAGTAAAGTATCAGTCAACTCGGGGTAGTTTGAATCGTGAACAACTGAATGATTGAATGCTTTGATAACTGTGGTGGAATGAAGCTCAGAGGTCAAAACAGCAAACAAGGTTTAATGAAAAGATAGCTCATGTCGTCTGCTCATACATGACGGAGGCAACAATAACAAGAGTAACAAAGCAAAGCATGGCAATCAGAACGTGCCTGTATCCATGCTAAACACAACATTTTCCCCTTTGTACAGACACGTTCTGGTTACCTCACAAGGAAAACGAAACTTAAAATTTAACAATCAAACAATGTCTTAAGAACGCTTGAGAAAACGGTCCGTACATCTGTCCATTCTCTCGCGACTCAAAACTTTGGTCAGGACGTCAGCCGGCTGCTCCTCTGACAGCAGGTGGACCAACCGAAATTTGTCCAGTGCAACCTCGTCCCGAACGAACATGTACTTCCGGTTAACATGCTTCGACCTCTCGTGGTGACACGGGTTGTTTAGCAAATCAATGGCAGACTTGCTATTTGTGAAGACGTCCATCGGCAGGCTGACCGAATCGCCTTGCCCCAATTCCATCAATAGACCACGGGTCCACTTGAGGTCTCAGACACCCTCCGAGATGGAAACTAGCTCCGCTTCGCAAGATGACAGTGAGACAATCCCTTGCTTGCGCGCCTTCTACCCGATAAGACTCGAATTCACGCACGTCATATAACCGCCAAAGCCCTTCGCATCCTTGGTCGAGTCCCAGCTGGCATCGGTGAACACATGCAGGACATCTCCTTTGTGACCCAACGCCAGGCACAAGCTTGCAGTTGACTTGATGAACCGCATGTCCTGCTTGATCGCTGTAAGGTGAATCTGTCGTGGATCCTTTGCATACTGCGACAGACAGGAAACCGGAAATGCCAAGTCTGGCCTTGACCCTTAAACAATATACTGGAGACATCCCAGCATCTGCTGGTACAAAGTCTGATCGCACGGCGATGACTCTCCAAAGTTCGCCAGGTTCACACTGGTTGAAAGTGGTGTCCGGGCTGCATTGCAGTCAGTCAATCCAAAACGTCTAAGCACTGTCTTAATGTACTTCTGTTGATCAACATGGTAGACACCATTACGGCAATCCATCTCTAGCCCAAGTACATAGCTCAGCAAACCCATATCGACCAACTCGTAGTACTGGTTTAGCATGTTCATAACCTTGTCCACTACCTCGATCAAAGGCCCAATGACGACCATGTCGTCGACGTACACTGTCAGGTAAATCTCGACGCCATCGTGCTTGTAGCTGTAAAAGCACGGATCCGCTTGCGTCTGCTCAAACCCTGCTTTCTTTAGCCCAGAGTCTAGACACTGGTTCCAGCAACGTCCGGACTGCCGCAACCCATACAGACTCTTCAGCAGGTGGCAACACTGACCCGGCTTCTCGCCATATCCCAGCGGCAGGCACATGTAGATGTCATGATCCACAGTGGCGTGCAGGTAAGCAGTCTTGACGTCGTACTGCTTGGCGATAAAATTCTTTTTCGCAGCTATGTGCAAAAGCGCCGTGAACGAGTTGTGCTTGATTACCGGCGAAAACGTCTCGTCAAAATCCACGCCTTCACGTTGCGCACAGCCGACCGCTACTAAGCGAGCCTTGAACTTCGACACGGTGCAATCCGAAAAACCCACTTTGACTTGATCGGTCGAGCACCAGGTGGCGTATTAACAACTTTCCACACCTCGTGCTGCTTCATTGATGACAGCTCGTCGTCCATTGCAAGCTTCCATTGCTCGGACTGCTTGCTTGACATCGCCTCATCAAAGGTCCTCGGAGTAATCAAGGAATCTTGCGCAACATTTGCTTGCTCGCGAAGTCGCTTCGACCGTCGTACTGCCATAGCTTGCAACTTGGCTTCCCGTGTGGCCAACTGCCTCCTAAGCGTAGCCTCGCGATCCGCACGTGTCTGTCTTGCAGGCATCGGAAGTCCTGCAACCGGTTCGACATCAGGTACGATAACCGGTGCCGCTTGCAAATCTCGTTGACCCTGGTCAGCAACTCGAGGATCTACTGCTGCTGCTAGAGGATCCGGTGCCGGAGGTAACGGAGGCGGTGGCGGCGGCGCTCGTGCAGTCAAAGTTGCTCCGCCCAACGACAGGTAAAAGTAAAAGTCTGGTGGCAAAGCATTAGCAGGCGGCGACGGTGCTGCTCCACTATCCAATAACGACGCGCCCCGTTGGCCCTCGTCAAAGACTACATTGCGCTCAATCGTAATACGACACGCTCGCGGATTAAAAACCCTATACGACCGCTTATCAAGCACATAACCGACAAATATCGCTGGTTCACCCCGCGCATCTAACTTGCCGCGCAGTGCTTTGCCATACTTAACATAGCATGCGCAACCAAACACTCGCAGATGGCTCACATCGGGCTGGCGACCGTTCCAAACTTCTTGCACCGTCTTGCACCGAGCACGATGGGCAGGCCGCAAACCAGACAAATAAGCGGCCACACTCACCGCTTCCCCCACAACGGACCCGACAAGAGTGAATCGGCCAATAAAGTCCGCGCGGTATCCATAAGCGTACGGTTCGCTCTCTCGGCAACTCCATTGCTCGCCGGAGAACCAGCAACCGTAAGCTGATGCCAAATACCCCGCTGAACCATAAAAGTTTGCAGGAATTGGCCCAAAAACTCAGTACCCCTGTCAGTACGCACACGCTTCACCGTGTAAGACGTCTGCTGCTCATGGTAACGCACAAAGTCAATCAAGCGCTGACTTGCATCGGCCTTTGACCGCAAAAAGAAAACAAATACCTTTCGCAAAAAATCATCAACAATGGTGAGCACAAAACGACTGCCCCCCAGTAACTCAACCGGCAGTGCACCAATGAGGTCAACGTGCAACAGCTCTAGCGGAGCAAAGCTGGACGAACCCTGAGTTTGACCATAAGGCTTAGCAGCCTGTCGTCCAACTAGACACTCAGGGCAGACATGCCCAATATCAGGTCCTGCACCAAGGCCATCAACCCGTGACTTGACCTGGTCATGGTATGCAGCGCCCATGTGACCCAAACGACGATGCCACAAACGAGAAAGTTCATCCTTGCGGCTACTGACCACAGCAGTAAACACCTGCAGCTGGAGGAACCTCGCAATAATCCGGCATTGCGGTACGCAAGCAAAAAGAACCTAAGCGCAGCTCGGCACTGAACAGCACCTTATCAGAGCGATCAATAATGCGCGCACCTGTCCCATCAAAAATAACACATTTAATCCGACTAACTAATCAGTCCACAGATAACAAGTTATGCTTCAAACCAGGCACACATAAGACATCATAAACTCCAACGCGTTTGATCGTGCCATCTGGACTGGTGACATTAAAGCGCACGGTACCTCGCCCAATGGCTCGAAGGTACTGCTCTTTACCAACCAGCCCCACTGAACGAGACTCATCCGACCAGTCCTGAAACCACTCGCACCGCGGACACATATGACTTGTTGCGCCCGAATCCAAAATCCAGGTACTGCCCACTGGATCAACCGGTTCGACCGTACACACTTCCTCCGCAGAAAACGCGCAATCCTGAAAGCTAGAAACCATAGCAACGCGCGCAGCATCCCTAGGCTTGGAACTGCCACCGCCGCTCCTGCTCTGCTTCGCATCCGACTTCTTTGGGGCCCGGCAATTCGCTGCCTTGTGCCCACGTTTTCCACAGTTGTAGCAGGTCCAGCTTGTGGTCGTATGACCAGCCTTTTAGCCAAAACATTTGCATCCATTTAATTGTTCTTGTGTTTTTGTGTTTATAAATAATATTTAGGAGTGTGATCATAATTTGTGCTGATTGTGGTCTAATATGGGAAATATTAGTTGTGTTTACAGTAACTTATATCATCCATTGATCACGTGTGGTTTGGGATTCTGGTCCTGGTAGTTTTAAGCGTTGATAACTGTCAGAAATCCAAAAACAGTTGTGGTATTTAATTTGAAAGGTATTCTTATGCTGTAAATATTGGTTAACCGGATTGACAATTGTACTTATCGATTATGACGTGTGTTTTCCCAATTTAAGTTGTTTAATAACCGATTGTGACTGTATTTTCTTAATACATGACATTTATTAGTGTTTGTTGATGTCGTCTGCCTAATTTTGATGTAGCAGACGACATAGCTGGTTTTTGAGTGACTGGCAACAGGTGGCATGTTGGTATGACATCACCTGCTGTCACTCACCCTTCTGGTGACACCAAGTCAGATGTTCACTTGCTTGTAAAAATCTGCCAAGATGGCGGCCTGCCTGCTAAGTTGGCATGAACCGGAACAAACTTTTAGTAAGTTTGTTTTATTACGTGTCTGGTTTATTATTTTGCTTGTTGCGGTGTAATAAACCGCCCATCGGCTAATTGGAACTCTTTTGGGACGTGTGCGACGTGGCGAAGCCGATGGCCAGTGTAGGCCGCGAATCAAGCAAAAGGACGCAGTACGGAACGAGCGAGTTCGACCGGCGGGCCGCGAGTGAGGAAACGCGGCAAGAAAAACAAGAGTTCGCGTCGAACATATCGAGAAGCGTTTTTGGCCGTTTTTGCGCCGTTTTTCACGGGAATTTCAAGGCGTTGGGTCCAGGACATGTTCACAGCTCGGCCTGGTCTTTCTGCCATGTGAAACAACGTGGGCCACATCCGGAACCCCATCTTGACCCGTCTTTGGTCTTGTCCGGATAGCCTGACTGGCCTGTTCCAAATGCCGTAGCGCACTACGTGCGCCCACCAACGACATCCCTGAAATGAGATATTTGACGATATTCTCACCTCTGTTGTTCACCGCTAACACAGATATCTTTTTCCTATAAAATGCCCACGTTATACCGATGTAATTTTCCTCCAATCTTATTCGACAATGGAATAATTTATCTGTCCTAATAACTCCTAATTTAATAAATGATTCGGGAACTCTTAACAATAATAGAAATCTCCCTTTTAATCTCTTTCCATAGGCTTAAGTCCAAGACGTCTCTCTAAACCTTAGAAAATATAAGATTTCAGACTCTATTGCGCGACATCCCATTGACAAAAAAACCAGTCGGAATAAAATTTTTTCCATTCATCAATAAAACCTATGACAAGTGATTGTACAGATTAATCAGTCATCTTATTTTCTTAAAACAATTCTCAGAATGCCTATTAAAATATTTCTTCAAATTGATAAATAAATTTAAAATTAGACTGTCTAGTTCTCGATTCTGCAATGTAGCAATTTTTGAAATAATTCTATAATTCGCCTCCTTAAGAATTTCATTTTTCACAAAATTAATACGTGAAAATACGCCGGGTATTCCGTATTTCTCTTTTAAGTACTTTTGTGACGAATCCATATTTGCGATCGTATCAATCGATCTTCTCTTTTCCGATTTTCCCGATTTTGCTTCGAATTTCTGTATGTTGGCTTATCTTCAATCTCTTCGGCGCGTCCCAACTCTTTCCCTTCACTCTCCTCGTTTGTCTCTTCATTCTCTTCGTTTCTCTCTTCGTTTGACCCTTTGTTGGTCTCTTCGTTGATATCTTCATTGGTCTTTGTTGGTCTTTTTGTTGTGACTGGGGCGGTTTGCACAGTCCTAACTTGGGAGAATAAGTTGATTGCACTGGACACCTTCGTCATATAATTAGCAGAGACGACACTGTATTTGGGTGTTTGGCCTTTATTACAGTTGTCTAGGGGTCAGCGTCAGCCTCCACCTGCTTCTCATATGTCTGTACCACCGGTATATGCTAATCAAACCCGACCCGCGGGCCATGGCGGTTGAACCAAGGACCGCGTGGTCAAAATAACAATAACCATGCTGCAACCCGATCTACAGACTTGCAGCCACTGTTCTCGCTCATGGAGGCGGGGCCCAGAGAACTGGGAACCCGGGCTTCATTGGGGAAACCAGGGAGTTGGCAGAGCTTTGCCAATGCATGTCTGCACTGGTTGCTGGCTCACAAACCACTGCTGTCCCTGGATCCGCTCTGCCTCTACCTGCCTTCCCTAACTTTCTGTCTTGAACAGAAGTGGTCATGTCCGCACCGTCCACTAGGGGACATGACGCGGGCCGTGGTCGTGTGCCTGGGTTGTGACACGGTCAGATCTCTCTTCCTCCGAAGAAGTTGGGTCGATGTCGGCAGAACCCAAAGCACGAACAACGGGAGAACAGCGCCGCAACATCCAAGATGAGGAGCTAGTCTCTTAATAAAAAACAAAACACAACATGCCAGCGGAAAAACAGAATGAGCAACAAGGGAGGTGACACTTACCCAAGACATGGCTCTTGATGAAATATTTTTCGAAAGTTTTTACTATGTTATGATTTGGAGAATAAATTTTTATTTTATTAAAAGGTTTTAAATTTAATTTAATGTGCAACTATGGGCTATTTAGCCCTTAATACTAATTCTATTGTTTGAAGTTTAAATTTTTCCGATGGTGATCTTTACGGGTTCTTTTGTCGAATTCGGTCGGCCAAACTAATAATTTTTTTTTACCCATGACAAAAACAAAAATTCAACAATTAATAATTCAACCTATTATTTGGGCTTTGGTTTGGGTGGCGTTTTTTAAGTGCTGCCAAACCTCTTTTAGTCTTATTTTTGACTACAGGTTTCAATTTTGTCTGAATAGATTTATCGGATGTGGCTGGGATCTCTTGATCGGCAGTCGATGCTTGCGAGGGTGATTGGGTCGATGTTTCAACTTCAACCTCCATCGGGGTCATGATATTCAAGACGAGTCCCGCTATTTCTTCCTGTACGGCTTGGTCGTACCAAAGCTTTGGCTTGTCCGTCCCATCGATTAATGTGGCGGCAGACAAATCAGGAAACACGGCATTGAGGCACATGTCCTGCAGTGAGGTGAGCGGACGGCAGCAGGTTGTTGTTCGACCTTCTTCTCAACTTCTGTTTCTGTGACTTGTGCATTTGCCGATTTCTGGCTTTCAGTTCATGCGACAAGGGTTTTGAGATCAGTTTCTCTTTTTTGCCTTGCTCGCATCTCATCTTGAGATTTCGCAAGTTTTGCTGCATCCGTTAGTTTCGCATTTTCGATGTTTTGGATGAGTTCTGCAACCTTTTTAGCCTCCGGATATTTTTTTGCTATTCTTGCTGCATTTAAAGCATTCTTATTGTCCCTGTGTAATTGTACACAGATCGTTTTCTCGGATAAATCTGGGTGAGCGGCCATTTGGCGCTTCACCTCGTCTTCGTCCAAAGGCACTTTTGGGGCAGAATACTGCTCCAAATTTTTCATATGTTGGGCCTTGTTGGCCAAAACATGCACAGTGGTTGAATTGTTCGCTGGTTTGGTTGATTTCCTTTTTGGATCTCGATAAGGGGCAAGTGGGGGCATTGGCAGGGAAGCCAACATGTGTTCCCGCGCTTCTGGGGCTGAGGAATCGGCAATCAATTTCCGGATTTTCTTGGCGCGGCAATCTCTATTGTCATGGTAAATCTCGTCAATTTTTTTCAATATCTTCCTTGGTTCACTGGCGCTGGCGCCAAACACTCGGAAATGTCTGGTCAAAGGCAATAGCGGGTTCACCTTGCCGTCGCCAAGGCAGTTTGCACAGGTGGATCAAAATCCAGTGTACACATTCACACCTTGTCCCAAACCACCACATACTGGGCAGTCAATGAGGTTTGCTTCACTGTCAGCCATCATTAGTTGGTTGATATTTGGAAGTCTTTCTTTACTTGAAACGGTTCACTGGTGATCTAAAGTGTTCACACTGAGATCAGATTGAATTTGATGAATTGTAATCCAACCAGCGCGTTTATATAGGCACTTGGAACGTCACGTATTTGTACATTGTACGTTTTGTTTAATTCTGTCTTTTGATTGGGTCCTGCAAATGGCGGCCTTGCGCATTACGTTAATACGACGTTTTTGTGATATTTTGACCGAAATAATTATATTTTTTATTTGCAGCTCGATGGGTTCTACTATAATAGATATTTATATCGTATTTATTCATGTATGTTTTTATTTTATTAGTTTAATAAAATTGCTTTATATTTATTTTTCCAAAGTTCACTAAAGATTTAATTTATTTGGGGGTTTTATTTGTCTCTTTGGCAAAAAGACAGGAATTACACTGTCATTATTGGGTTTCGAAACATTTTTAGGTGGTCTACCACGTGTTTTGGGTAATAGGTAATAATAATTTTATTATTTGTATCATTAGCCACTTGATTCTGTGGTTTTCCACCTGTGTTGGGTGACTGAACAGGGACTGTGTCCTTGTTGTCATCTGTGTGTTGCCGTGGAGCAGACTTTTTGTCGCTACTAGCAATAATTTTAGTTTGTGATGGTGCAGCGAGGGTTTCGTCGTCGTTATCATCAGTATTAGCTATTGGCCAGCCAGCTGGCTTATCACTGGGGATGTAAAGTTTCATTTCTGAAATATTTACTGGGCCTTTATTCTGTAAAGTGATAGGCTTTGGAATTTCATAAGCATTGCTACTAATTTTCTTAATAATCACATAGGGACCTTTATATCTGTCTTCTAGTGATTGAGAATATGATTGCCGCTTTTGACAATGCATAGGTTTTAATTAGGACTAAGTCATTTAGTTCAAATTGAACATCTGACCTGCGTTTGTCGTAATTAATTTTTTGTTTTATTTGGGCTTTCTCTTTATTACGGATTGCAGTTTTTAGAAGATTAGCCATCCGACTAATGAGCATTCTTAGCGCGTCATGTGGTCGTTCTGGGTCAAAAGGGGCGTCGTAAGCAACGTCTCTGTTGTCCCAAAATGGTCGAAGTTCTTTTAGAAATGTTGCCATTGCAGGTGTTATACCTGTGGTAGCAGATGGGGCAGTACGGAGTGCAAAATTTATATTTACAATCACTCTGTCCCAGTGCTTATGTTCAGAAGTGAAAATTTGAAGCATTATTTTAATGTTTCTGTTTATCCTTTCCGTATAATTAGTTTGAGGATGGTAAAGAGAAGTGCGATTTGGAATAATCCCAGTGTTCTCGCATAGTGCATTGTATATGTCGGAAACAAATTGTTTGCCATTATCTGATACAATATAACGTGGAACACCATAGGTTTGGAAAAATCTCATAATATGGAGAACCAGAGTTAGGATTTTGGCATTCCTTAAAGGAACCACTTCAACCCATCCAGTTGCATAATCAACAATGACTAAAATAAATTTATTTTTATTGGTCGTCATTGGTTTAGGTCCCATCAGATCCAGGCCGATTCTTTCGAATCTGCCAATCTGGGCTGAGATTGGTTGGAGTAAACCTTTTGGTTTCCTTTGAATGGGTTTGCAGCGTTAACATCTGTCACATTTTTTGACAGTGTCCTGTCTGCAATTTACCCAAAAGAAAGAGCGTCTGAGTCTCTCATAGATGACGTCACCGTCACCATGTCCACTACTAGAATAGTCGTGTACTAGTGCTAAGCATTTGTCTTGCAAAGACTTGGAGACTACAATTTTTGAGTCC
>JH431347.1:0-12214 GCA_000239455.1 Strigamia maritima | reverse complement strand
CAATATAAAGTCAATTAAATAATTTATGCGACCAAACTCACACTTAAAAGTCCTAAAAACTGCAAAACATCCTTTATTTGGTCAAGCAGCATAACAGGCGCCATCTTGGCGGTACAGGCACGGGTCCAAGAGTGTGTAGCTTGGAACCCAGACCAGAACATGGTCAAATGACAAGATTTTATGACATCATGACTGCATGTCACAAAATAAACTTAAACAAGCAAAATATCATAAGACATGACAAATACAGGTAAGATGAGTTAACATTTCATTCTAATATTATGTTATACTTAGTAAACATGTCTTATGATTACAAATCTAGGGAAAAAACATTTCTGTGTACTTATGGCATATAAATTAGTATAATAAAAATTAGGAAAATTTCTCAAATAATTTTCCAACATTAAAATACATTATTTGACTCTGTTTAAAAATTTAACAAACAGAGTCTAAACATTTGAGATAAATATTATTATGCACAAGTACACGGGGCCTTAAAACAAAAATAATCTATAAACCCTTTATAGTAAAGACATATAACTTAAGAGACACTATCCAGTGATAATTGCAATCACTTGGCAATTGAAATGTTCCAATTTACAATATGTCAACATTGGTCCCTTTAAATTGAAACATTTTATAAACCTGCAAGTGGACCAATGACACCATACCATGGTAGGAGCTTAACGCTTCACATTGGTTACCACAACCAAGGTGAACACAGACCCGAAAGAGAAGGGATCTCATGCATGGGATAAATGGGTTCAACTCTCTAATCCCATGTCTCAACCTTGTGGTACATTTACAGTGAGCCCCATAGGAAGGGCTCCAGAATCCAGTAACCGTACCACAGCACAGTACCATGGCACAGTGCCATGGCCCAAATGCATTGACATCATTTGGGTAAAAGATCAAACAGACTGACACAACATCTTGATTCTATCACTCGGAATCTTCTTGGTGAAAATGTCAGCCACATTAAGTTCCCCTGGAACTTTTGACAGTATAAAGTAACCTTTTTCATACCAATCTCTCAGGAAGAAATACCTAATCCTGATGTGTTTGGTCTTTGTGTTCTCAATATCATTCGAAGCAAACTGTATGGAGGAAAGGGAATCAGAGTGGATAACAGGCGTGTTCACTCTGTCAAGTAACAGGCAGTTCTCAAATAAGCAGCTTATCCAATAGGATTCTCTGGCTGCGTGAGACAAGGCCACATACTCTGCCTCCATAGAATTACAAGCAATAACAGTTTGCTTCTTACAACCCCAGCTGACTGGACATCCTCCCATAAATAATAAGTACCCTCCAAAACTCTTGCATCCAACCAAATCTGTTGCCCATGAGGCATCACAGTACATGTGCATGTCCTCACTCACACAGCTGCTTAGATTTAAGCAATAATCCTGTGTGTTGACCACGTATTGCAGAACTTGCAATAAACATTTCACGTGGGAAGATGAATGCCGGGTATTAAACTGGGATAAATAAATCACTGAATATAGGATGTCCGGCCTCGTTCTGGAAGCTAAGAACATTAAGAAGCCGACTAAATTTCTGTATGGAAACTTTGATTCAATCTCTGAATCTTTAGGCAAATTAAGAGTTGTTCCTCCAGTTACAGGCACCTTAATGAGCTTGTTTGACCCAACTCCGTAACTCTTTGCTAACTTGGCTATAAAATCAGATTGATGAAGCAGAATTTTGTTATCTGAACGCTCAAATTCTACTCCAAGCAGTTTTGAAACAGGGCCTAAACTGACTATATTGAAATGTTGGCCCAGGGCTTCAATTAGGTCTCTCTCAACCTTTGCATTCTTTGCAAATAAGACCATGTCGTCTACATAGACTAGTAAAATGGCCTGTGTACCAAATGTGTACACGCAATTGAAGCCAGTGACTCGTTCAAAACCAATCTGATGCAAAGCAGTATCTAGGATCTGATACCACATGCGTCCTGACTGGTGCAAGCCATACAAAGCTTTTACTAAATACCAGACACAGCCAGGACGCTTGGTGGATACACCTTTTGGAAGTTCCATGTAAATTGGTATGTCAAGTGCCCCATACAGATAGGCACACTTGACATCCAAATGGACATCCTTCCACCCACGGAGAACAACCAATAAACAGAAAAACAGTCTCACTAGCACGAAATTGACTACAGGGCTAAAGACCTCATTATAGTCGATGTCCTGTAACTGTCTAAACCCTTGTGCTACTAAGCGTGCACGGAATCTGATGATGGCACCTAGAGCATTGCGCTTGAGCTTGTAAACCCACTTGTTGCCAAGTATATGACTGTGACTTGGTCGAGGCTTGATTTCAAAAACAGATCTCTCCTCGAGAGTAGCAAGCTCCTCGGCCATGGCAGCACTTGTCACACTCTGGTGAGGACATAGCCTCTTCAAAAGTGGATGGCTCTTGTACACTTGCGCAATAAACTCGCACTGCATAGGTCTCAGTGCTCTCATCGTCAACTGCAGGCTCTAGTTCTGTTTCTGTCTCTTCAGTTCTTGGTTGTTCTGGGTCATCTTCATTGTCAGAGTCTGCAGCATGGGCAGGGTTAAAATCATAATCAGACGCCTTATATTTCTCTTTCAAATGAACTTTGCACCACGCCTTAATATCGGGCCTGCTGCGCAATGCAGTACGTAGACCCGGGGCATAGTAATACACATCCCACTTTCCTTTTGTGACACCTGATTGCCTCTGCATCTCCTCCCTTTCCCAACCCGGTTTATGGGGTACAGGCACCCTGTGTGCTACCCTGGTGGGTCTTAATGGGGTGGTGGCAACAGAAAAATCCTTTTTCCGAGTTGACACAAAAGGAGGGATACCCTGGGTCGCGAATTTCTGCGCTGCAGGTGGTAGAGGTGTCTCTTGTGGTTGCACCACTGGTGGAGGTACCGTGCGAGTACGCGCTGGTCGTGGGGCTATTGGAGGTGGTGTCTCATCTTCTGAGTCACTTGACTCATTGGGTGATGGCTTAAACAAGCTTTGATCAAATTCAGTCTGAAATGGACTGTCACCCACATGAGCCTTAACCACGTCCTTATATAAGCGCGCCTCATCAAACTTTACATGTTTGGACTCAAAAACCCCACCTGATATAGGGTCCCAGATCCTAAACCCTCTTGTTCCCATGGCGTAATCAACCATAACGCCCTTCCAGGCACGTGGCTCTAATTTGTCACTCCTGCTTGGCTTTGGCACATGCACATAAGCCAAGGAACCTGGAATCCTGAGGTGTGTAATCGACACCGCGCGTTTCATAAAGAGAACATATGGAATAGCATTACCCAGACGAGTGGGGATACCTGTTCTTTAAATAGACCAGGGTAATAGCCAATTCGGCCCAGAGTGTTCTTTGGCAGGCCAGCACCGAGTAACATAGCTCGAATGCTGTTCAAAAGTGTGCGGTTTACGCGCTCTGCCACGCCATTCATTTCTGGGCTATAGCTGTTGGTCCTTTGAATCCTCACTCCAAGTGAGGTCAGGAAACTCAAATTCACCAAAAGTGAATTCCCCACCTCTGTCTGTCCGTATGGCTTTAATCTTTTTCCCTGACATACGCTCAATGCGCATATGAAACCTCTTATAGGTTTCAAAAACCTGATCCTTTGAGCGCAAAGGATGAATCCAGGTGTAGCGAGTAGCATCGTCCACTATACAGAATAGGTATCTCGCTTTTCCTAAGGATGGGATTGGACAGGGCCCCCACAGATCCATATGTAATAATTCTAGGGGCTCACTAACTACTAAAAGAAACTCTGACTTGAAACCTGCCCTTGTGGACTTTGACAATTCACAGTTGTCACAAATAGACTTTGACACTTTGGACTTTAAATCAATACCTTTCACATTTGCATTATTCACTAAATGATTCAGTCCTTTAGTGTACATGTGTCCAAAACGTTGGTGCCACATGTTCACTGAAACGACATAATTCTCGGGCTTGCTTGCTGAACTTGGCTCAGTCACGCAATTTCCAGACTTAGTTAAACTCGACTTGCTTAAACTAGTAACATTGCTTTGCCTGTACTTGACCGGCCCTTGTATACGGTAGAGGCCGTCCTCTAACACTCCGTAGAGCGAACAAACCCTTGAATCGGACTTAAAAACTTTCATAGAATGATTATAAATTGCAATATGGTATTTGGCAGAATCAATCTTGCCCAAAGAAATCAAATTACGCTTGAAATTTTTAACATAATAAACATTCAATAACACAATAGTAAAGGGACCACTATTCACTTGCACAATAAGCAGAATTGTGCCACGATCGGTAATGCTGGACGAGCCTTTGCCCAGCTCTAGGCGGATGGGTTGGAGTTCTTCAAAATCATAGAACATTTACCTGCTGCCACAGACATGATGCGATGCGCATGAATCTAAAAACCATGCCGGTGAGGTAACATCCAGGCTAGCGATGCAGACCTGTGGAGACTTTGGTGCTGCTGGTTCACCTGGTGCGTTAGCAAACCATGCCGCCGCTGATGGATGACTTTCTGCTGACACGCCTGGTATGCGATGACCACCTCGGCGTTTGCCTCGACCTCGGCCACGCCCTCGTTGCTGTGGTTGATCCCGTTGTGGCTGATCTGACCTTGGCACCTTTGGCTTGGTGCAGTCTCGGGCATAATGGCCCTTAGTACCACAATTATAACACGTAATGGTGTGGAGATGAGCCCTGTTGTCACTTGAAGATGAACTATTATGAACACTTTGGCCTTTTTGACTTAATAAATAAGCCGTAGCCGCCTCACTGGATTCCACTAACTTTCTCCGGTTATTTTCGAGCATGAGAGCTTCCGATACCTTTGCATAGGTAAACGCGTCCTTCGCCCACTGGTATATTGATTGGATTTGAAGTTCGAAGTCCTTTCCTACACGAGAGAGAAGTATGTACGCCTTGACGTGATCGACTGGTTTCAGCTTGTCGTTTGCGGCTATCAAGTCGTCCTCGGCTTTTTCCAAGCGGCTGATGAACGTATCCA
Organism: Strigamia maritima; assembly: GCA_000239455.1. Taxonomy (NCBI): domain Eukaryota; kingdom Metazoa; phylum Arthropoda; class Chilopoda; order Geophilomorpha; family Linotaeniidae; genus Strigamia; species Strigamia maritima. The sequence goes on along the minus strand of JH431347.1, from coordinate 7,214 downwards.
ATTCCTCGTTCTCAAAGCGATGAATGCCGTAAAACTTCTCTACTAAAGATGCCTCTCTTGCTATGGAGCTGGGCTCAAACAATTTCCTGAGGTGATTCCAGACATCTTTCGTGGTTAGGCATTTCATAGCTGCGGTTTGGAGAGGTGGGACTAAACTTTGAAGTATGATGGCCCTGGACTTTGCCTTGTCCTTTAAAAACTTCAGTTTTTCTGGACCAGTAGCTGTTGGCAATGGCTCCACTTCCTTGCCCTCCGTAAAGTCCCAAACTTTTTTTTCTTCAAGGAGAAGGCGTACATCAATTGCCCATTGGACATAATTCAGGCAGTCCAGCTTGATGATCCCTGAAGTCACGGACCTTGTGATATCCTTGTCTGTCATGCTGCGACCTGAAACTGGAATCCAAAAGAAAACATCTGCTCAAATTTCAAAAATATTGATTTTTCACCTTTTATTGCCCAACAGTGAATTTGGGCAATTAACAGTATATCTTGAGGCAATGAACCACCCTCTGCTACCAGATCGTACGTGTGGACCTTCCTCAGGCAATGGTCAACTGTGGTGGAAGTTCGCAGTTGGCCAAAATGATGAAAAATCGAAAAATAGCACTTTTGTTTTTCGATGGAAAATCGACTTTGGTTCGGCGGGAGCAAGTGGCCCGGCTGCGGCCAACAGTTGACGCGATTCCCGTCAACCGAAAAGTCGGCACGAAATAACGGGAATTTCGCTCCGCCGAGTAGTGGATCGTATCCAGGGTACTTCGAATAGTATCCGACCTTAATTTTAGATTTTTAGGCCGAGCGGTTTTGCAGATATTGCGGAAAAACCGCATAAAGTGAAAAATGCAAATTCTTGACTTGTTGGGCTTCTTTACGATGCGTGGCCCATAAAATCTGGCTTCGGCTGCGAATGACGGCGAACGTTTCCTGGACGTGCCTGGGACCTTGGTGCACGGGAAATACCGTATGTCCAAGTAAAATGGCCGCGGACTGACCGCTTATTGTGCCGGAAACAAATGTAAGCAGAATTATATGGTTTAATTGCATGAACTCACACTTCAGGTCCTTAAAACAGCAACAGCAAAACATCATTTATTTGGTCAAGCAGGATATCAGGTGCCATCTTGGCAGTACAGGCACGGGTCCAAGAGTGTGTAGCTTGGAACCCAGACCAGAACATGGTCAAATGACAAGATTTTATGACATCATGACTGCATGTCACAAAATACACTTAAACAAGCAAAATATCATAAGACATGACAAATACAGGTAAGATCAGTTAACATTTCATTCTAATATTATGTTATACTTAGTAAACATGTCTTATGATTACAAATCTAGGGAAAAAACATTTCTGTGCACTTATGGCATATAAATTAATTATAATAAAAATTAGGAAAATTTCTCAAATAATTTTCAAACATTAAAATACATTATTTGACTCTGTTTAAAAATTTAACAAACAGAGTCTAAACATTTGAGATAAATATTATTATGCACAAGTACACGGGGCCTTAAAACAAAAATAATCTATAAACCCTTTATAATAAAGACATATAACTTAAGAAACACTATCCAGTGATAATTGCAATCACTTGGCAATTGAAATGTTCCAATTTACAATATGTCAACAACATCATCTTTGTGATAAGTGTTGACCAGATAGCTTCTGACTCGTGGTGGGGTCGCTGATTCCTCGGATGAAGAATCATGCTCACAAGCACGGCCTGCTGTAGGGATACCTCGTTCTCCTCACCTTCCAGTCTACCGATGGAAATCTGATGAGCCAATTCCCGGATCGCAGGGAGATAATGGTCCACTTCCTGGTCTTGTGGCGAATAGTCCGGATCTTCATTCGAAAAAAGAGTCAGACGCAGACGAAATGGTGTGCCCTTTCTTTTGCTTCTCCGTCAACGTTTTCTTCGGTGGATTTCCTCCATTTGCACTCGAAACTTCGTCATCCCACGAGGGTTTATCAACGTTCTTTTTCTCGTTTTTCAAGGTTCCTCCTTCCGGATTCGAACAAGTGACGACGGCTTCGGTTGCTGGCGCTAAAGGGATGAAGCCAGCTGGCGGAATCACTCTAGTGCCGTCGGGTGTCAAGGATGGCGACATAAAGCGAGGATCCTGAAATATCGTCTCTCCTCGACTCGAATGCAGGATCTGACAATTTGGGCAGCTAGTCCAAACTCTCTTCTCAGGTCCGGATTTATATCCTTTCGCCAAATCGGACATGATACTTCCATTCCATACTTGGCTGCGAAGCCAAGTATTTCCTGCCGCCACAATTGGGACAGCGTAGCGCGTGAGAGGTTGGCTGTCCCCTCACTAACCATCCTGTCGCGCCACAAAGAGGGCATCTCTAATTCCGGATTTAAGTTCAAACGTAAATGTGGAATTCCTGCAGCAAGGTCTCGGGCGCACTGTTCACGGCGAAGTCGAAGTCGTTCATTGGTCTTCGCATTCTTCTCGTCTTGAATACGTTGTGCTTCTTTATCGACCGTTCTTGTCCTGGATTTACTTCGGCCATGATCCATTCGTTGTCGTTGTTGCAAGGCCTGGTCGAACTCGACCAAGTCTCGCTCCGCTCGAGTTTGTCGACGTCGGGGCTCCATCCCAGCTGGGATGGTTACTACTGTAGAGAACCAGGTTTGGAAAATTGTATAAAATCATATGAGACATCACTCCAAAACTCAAGGTCCTCGTATTGGACCAGTGTACAAATAATGAAAACAAACTTTAGTGAGGTTGACAGCCATGTAGGATGATAAAGCAGACCAACTAGTATTTTATAAAACAACACAAGAAGCATTTATTGCTTTAAGAACAAAAGTAAAAAACCATATAAGCTAGGAACTCAGTTTGCTGCCTGAAGCCATCTTTGAAGGTAAACATGAAGAGAGTAAGTGATTGACAGACAGTATCACAGCTCCATCTAGTGGCAGAACCAGCTGTCACTAAGCAGATGACATAACACCTTATGTCGTAGCAACACATAAACACAAGTACAGAATCAAATATAAAATACAGAATGAGTACAACTATACAAAACTAAGCACTTGCTATACAGAAAAGCTAACTATTATACAAATATAGATATCCAAATAATAAACTGAATAAACAATACAAGTGACTGAAATGAAACAATAATAAAGATAAGACAGATAAGGTAATAAAGATAAGATCGAGTGTTTATTATTACTTATTTATGCTTGTACGTAGTATACGTGACTGTACACTACGTACAAGCATAAATAAATAATAATAAACACTCAATGTTGATTTTCGACCTAAAAACCAACAAACGCTCCCTCGGAAAGAACATCGAGACTTAACAAGTAAAAACACTTAAACGGTAAACCAAAACTAAACATTTCAATACTCAACAAAAATGTATTCACACAAAGCTCAGATTCTGTCACCAGGAAGCCACTTCGTAAAAATATCAGCAGTATTATGGCTCGTCGGGATCTTCTCGATTACAAAGTAACCTTTGATAAACCAATCTCGAGCCATGCAATACTTAATACGCATATGCTTGGTCTTTGTGTTCTCCAAGTCATTTCGCATGAATTGGATAGATGACATTGAATCTGAAAACACAGTAGGAACATTAACATAACCAAGCAAATCATAGTACTCACATAAACTCAACATCCAGTATATTTCTTTGACTGCATGCACCAAAGCAATATACTCGGACTCCATGGTGCTTCCGGCAACACTTCCTTGCTTTTTACAACCCCACGACAAGGGTGCTCCACCTAAAAAAGGATATGGCCACCAAAACTTTTACAAGAATCTAGGTCCGTGGCCCAGGAAGCATCAACATGTAAAAACAAAGACTCATTAATACAATTAGACAAATTAATTACCAGATGTTCAGTGTTAATAACATATTGTAACACTTGTTTAAGACATTTGACATGAACCTGTGAATGTAAGACATTAAATTGAGACAGATAGGTAACGGCATATAAGATATCAGGACGACTCCTTGACGCCAAAAACATCAAGCTGCCTATTAGCGACCTGTAAGGAAAATCTTCAATCTCTTCGCCAACCTTACATTTACACAGAGTAGTACCTACAGTAACTGGCACCTTAACAACCTCGTTTTTACACAAATTAAAGGCATCGGCAAGCTTACGAATAAATCCGATTTGATGCATGATGATACCATGCTTAGATCTAACAAAATTGACACCTAATAATTTAGTTACGAGACCCAAATCTACCAGATTGAAATATTGGGCCAGACTCTTAACGATGGTCTTCTTGTGAGCATTACTCGACGTAAATAGGACCATATCGTCCACATAAACCAATAACAATGCGTTGAGACCCTGACGATAAACGCAGTTGAAACCAAATATTTTCGTAAAGCCAATGTCCAACAATGCTGAATCCAAAGTCTGGAACCAAAGCCGACCGCTTTGGTGTAAGCCATAAAGGGCTTTCTTCAACAACCAAACATTGTTCTTCTTAGAACACGAAATTCCTTTTGGTATGTTTATATGAATCCTTTTATCGAGTTCGCCGTAAAGATAAGCACACTTAACATTCAAGTGTGTGTCAATCCAGCCCCTTAATACAACCAAAACGCAAAAGAAAAATCGAATTAGCGTATAATTTACAACTGGTGAATAAACTTCCTCAAAATCAATACCAGGCCTTTGCCTGAAACCTTGTGCGACAAGTCGAGCACGATAACGCACGATTTCACCCTCTGCGTTCTTCTTAAGACTGAAGACCCATCGGCTGCCTATTACTAACTCAGAGCTTGGTTTCTTCACTTCTTTGTATACTTCACGTTCTTGTAACGTGCCCAGCTCTTCATTAATAGCTTCCAGCCATAATTCCCTCTGTGGTGATGAGACAGCTTCTTCAAACGTCTTAGGCTCTTTTACTTTGCCACAATAAGCTCGAATCCGCTTCTTGGTCACATAATGTGCCTCTCCATCAACATTAGTAGTAAAATCTGCTGCTATTTCCGGAGTTTCATTTTCCTCTGAATCTGATCCGGCACTTATAGTCTCAGTAGGCTGCGGTATCCTCGAGAAATTAAAGAATGACTTCGAATAAATAATTGGAGGCTTCTGCAATGTGCAATAAAGTTGAACTTCAGGTCCACTCTTTAACTTGGTCCCATCAGGTGAATAATAGTAGGCATCGCTATATCCAGCTGATGCGCCTCCAACTTTTTCGACTTCTTCGCGCTCCCATCCTTTGTACATGTCCGTAATTCCCCTCTTGGTATAAACAGGTTCTCTCAAATTCTACGGGTTTTAATTTCATTTCTCTTCGGTTCAGGTACAATAGGGGTCTTCTTGGAAATTCTACTCGCTTCCCCAGATGACGATGGAGTTCCAAAATGCTCTTCTTCAAGTTTTGGAAGTTCATCTGCTGTCTGGTCTTGAATTTCCTCTTCACTCGATGATCCACCATCCAAATAGGTGTTTTCAGATGCTGATTCATGATCATCTTCGCTTTTAGACATAATTTGAGTCCAAAATTTGTTTTCTTTAATCGAAACGTGCTTGGATTCGATCACCTCGTCCGTTTCAGGATTCCACACCCGATATCCACGTGTTCGGATTGCGTATCCGACTAAAATCCCTCTCCAGACTCGTGGATCCAACTTGTCCCGTCCTGGTTTGGTGTAATGCACGTTGCATACGGATCCAACAGCTCTCAAATGCCAAACAGACAACTTCCTGTCTCGCCAAAGAACATAAAGTATTTGGTGCTTGATTCGTGAATGCGGAAAACGGTTCTTGAGATAAATGAGAGTCTCCGCCCACAAATTACTAGGTAGTTTGGTTTCCTCCAAAACAGTCCTAATTCCATCCAAAATGGTCCTGTTCAGACGTTCCGCAGTTCCATTCATCTGAGGGCTGTATGGATTGGTCCGCTGGATCTCTATTCCAAGTTCTTCAAGATGTCTCTCAAATTGCTTTGACACAAATTCCCCTCCTTGGTCGCTTCTGATTGCCTTGATTTGGAATCCAGATGCTCTTTCCATTCGAGGGATAAATGATTTGAAAATGTCAAAAACTTGGCTTTTGTCTTCATAGGATAAACCCATGCATATCTTGAGTAATCATCCACGATGGTTATCATGTATTTGGCGCTTCCTAATGAATCAACTCTGCTCGGTCCCCAAACATCAGTGTGTAGTAATTCCAAAGTTCCGATGCAATGCAAATTCCGTCTGATTTGTAGCTTTCACGTGTTGACTTTCCAACGTTGCACGCGTCACAATCAAAATTTCGAATCTGGCCCGTTATTTCAAAACCACTGTGACTGGGGCGGTTTGCACAGTCCCTACTTGGAGGAATAAGAGGACTGCGCCGGACGCCTTCGTCATGTGAAATAGCAGAGACGACGCTGTATTTGGGTGTTTGGCCTTTATTACAGTTGTCTAGGGGTCAGCGTTAGCCCCCACCTGCTACTCATATGTCTGTACCACCGGTATGTGCTGATCAAACCCGACCCACGGGCCATGGCGGTTGAACCAAGGACCGCGTGGTCGAAGTATTCTAACCATGCTGCAGCCCATTGTTATGGACTTGCAGCCACTGTTCTCGCTCATGGAGGCGGGCCCAGAGAACTAGGAAACCGGGCTTCATAGTAGAAACCAGGAAGTCGGTAGAGCTTGGCCGATGCATGTCTGCACCGGTTGCTGGCTCTTGAACAACTGCTGTCCCTGGATCCGCTCTGCCTCTACCTGCCTTCCCTGACTTCCTGTCTTGACCGGAAGTGGTCATGTCCGCACCGTCCACTAGGGGAACATGACGCGGGCTGTTGCCGTGCGCCTGGGTCGTGACACGGTCACACCACTGACATTTTGATCCGTGAAAAGAAAATTAAAATATTTAGTGTTTTGATGAGCAAATCTCTTGTGCCAAATTTCCGTCGATAATATATTTGATTTTTCACTACTTTTACCATTTTCAGACTTATTCGAGTTGCCTTTGTTTACAATTTCATCCAATACCTCATTTGCCTCATGATCCAACTTTACCAAATTAATACAATTTGCACTTGACTGGTTTTTCCTGTTATATTGTTTAACTTTTCCAACTAAACGATACAATCCGTCATCTAATTTAGCAAGCAATAAACCATTGTTGACATCCACATCATAAACAGTTAATAATCCGTCATTAATGTGCAATTGTTGTTTGGCTTGGTCAATCTTAGCAACTGAAATT
>JH431344.1:7115-27556 GCA_000239455.1 Strigamia maritima | reverse complement strand
GTTCAACGTATCGAGGCAGTTGGTATGTTGAACGAACGAAGCGATGATGATGTTGACCCCATCTATTTGTTCTTTTACCGTCTGACAAACAGTCCCATCGTTTTTAAAATTTATTCAGGGTTTAAAAGAAAATTCTTACATTTTTCGTATTTTAAGAATAGTCAATTTTTTATCGCAACCTCTTGTACGAAATACTGATTATGAAATTAAAAAAAACGAAATAATTAAAAATATTTCGTTTTTTTTTAATTTTGTAATTTTTTATTACGAGAAATCGCAAAGTCTCTATTAATAAAATTATTTAATAAAAATTTAATTAATTAATTAATAGGTGGTTTGCGCGCGTCACGTAAAATATTAATTATGAGACGCAAAAATTAAAAATAAATAAACAATTTTCGTATTTTTAATTATTTCGGAATTTAATTCTGAGTTTGTCGTCGTGGCATTTGCGCCACAAACAAACACAAATAAACGACAATGAAAATCAAGTTAGTGTTAGGGTTGTGTTTTGAGCCGATTTTTATTGTTCCAACTGCTTGGAACGTTGAATAAAAATTATATTTAGCTTATAAATTGTCTATTCCATCTTGGCTGTGAGAATCCAGCTTAAAAATAGTTAAAATCGCAAAAAATAATGACAAAAAAATTTGACGAGACGTCTGCGTAGGTGTGTGTTTCGCGGCCGGGATGTTCGCTGGTGTCGGCACCTGTGATTTGTTGACATTTTTCGCAATTCTTACCTATTTTTGTGCTGATTTCTCATGGAATCGTGTTAAAATGTGTAAATGATCTCCCCAACTACAAATTTGGCAGGTTTTACTTGCTAAAACCTTAGTTAGGAGTCGAGACATGCTCGCTTTATCATGTCCAAGATGGATGCTGCTGTTCCAAAATTTAAGCACACTGCGTATCGCCCTGCGCAGATTTAATTTCAAAATTTTCGTTTTTTAAACACACGAAATTTTTTAAAAATCTCGGGAAAAATTAGGTGGTTTGAAACGAAATATTTTTAAATATTTTGTATTTAATGACATTTCGTAAATACTATTGTCGTGCGCAAACCACCTAATAAATAATTAAAAATAAAATACCGCAAATTTAATGATTTGCGTTTGCATTTCAGTTCCGTCAGTCGGAACAGAAACGCAAACGTTTTTTATTTTCGTACATGGGCAGGGCAATGACCCACCACAGGCACCTGAAACCTCACAGGTAGCAGCCACCACTCAGGTACCAACCCAGGTAACACCAATGTTCCATGCAATGTTCCAAATGATACTTCTTCTGACATTGCTGCACTGTTGCCAATAGCGCAGCAATGGTGGCCAACAGTGCAGCAATGTTAGAAGAAGTATCATTTGGAACATTGCAGCAACATTGCAGCGTTGCAGCAACATTTGGTGTTACCTGGGAAGGTCATTGTGCATTATTTGTGGTATTGATACTGTTGCCAATACAGTCTTGATTCCATGTGGACATCTTTTTACATTTTAAATTTTAAATTTTAAATTTTTGTGCTATTTTATTTTTTTTATTCCTTTTTTGCGTTTCATTTAAACAGACGGTATAAAACGCAAAAAAAATACGGTAATTAAATTTAAAATAAAACTTTTGCGTTTTATTCTTTTGCGTTTTCTTTTTTTTGCGGTATATTTTTTTGCGCGCTCGACCTCCCCCCCAGCGCACGACAACGAAATCCAATAAATAAAGCAAAAATAAACCTCCCAATACTTTTTATTCCATCTAGGACAAATTTCCGACCCGAACCGCAAGTCTGAAAACCGTCCAACTATACCGCGAAGAGAAAAAACACGAATCAATCATCAAAATGTTGCACGAGAACCTCACAACCCATCACTCCATAAACACAACACTGGGCGACGTTGCCTTCTTCGAATTCACTCTCTCCAACCCATTCGCTCATCCCGTGACCATTACAATCACCATCAATGACCCAGCTTTAAAGCTAGTCGAATCCAGTACCGAATGGCAGCACTTAAAGCGTCTAAACAACTGTCCAGGGGTCCCCGAAGACGGGTTTGTGTCGTACGATCAAGCTCAAACGTCACCGCGCGTGTTTTTACATGGCAACGAATCCGTTAATATTCCGTTCAAGTTTCAGATGTTCGAATGGAACGTTAATTACAAGGTGATGTGTGGCACCACATAGTGGAATCAATGTAAATTAATGAGTTTTAATTGTAAATTGATTTTGTGTGTGTAAAATGAATGAAATATTGATTTTACATTTGTCAATTGATTGAAAAATTGATTTTACATTTGTCAATTGATTGAAAAATTGATTTTACATTTGTAAATTGATTGAAAAATTGATTTTACATTGAAAATTGATTTTTCAATGTAAATTGATAGTAAAATTCTGCTTCCCATATGGGAATTAATTGTGAAATTGATTTCTCTCTGTGAATTCATTTAAAAAAAATATTTTACATTGAAAATTGATTTTTCAATGTAAATTGATAGTAAAATTCTGCTTCCCATATGGGAATTAATTGTGAAATTGATTTCTCTCTGTGAATTCATTTAAAAAAAATATTTTACAAGTTTAAAATAATTAAAAATTTGATTTTACATGTGTAAATTGATTGAAAATTGATTTTACATGTGTAAATTGATTGAAAAATTGATTTTACATGTGTAAATTGATTGAAAAATTGATTTTACATGTGTAAATTGATTGAAAAATTGATTTTACATGTGTAAATTGATTGAAAAATTGATTTTACATGTGTAAATTGATTGAAAAATTGATTTTACATGTGTAAATTGATTGAAAAATTGATTTTACATTGAAAATTTTTTCAATGTAAATTGATGGTAAAATTCTGTTTCCTATATGGGAATTCATTGTGAAATTGATTTTTCTCTGTGAATTCATTTTTAAAAAAATATTTTACAGGTGTAAAATGATTGAAAATCGATTTTTCAATGTAAATTGATGGTAAAATTATGTTTTCCATATGCAGATTAATTGTAAATTTGAATTATTTTTAGGTGTTGACGAGTGAAGTTGTTTTTGCACCTGGAAAAATTCGGAAGGAGGTTCGGGTGAAGTTTAATTCGTGCGCAGACTGTTTGGTTTCGGTGCTGGTTTTGGACGTGCGAATTTTTCATCCACGAGTGCAGAGAAGTTTTGTGTTTTTTCAAGACGCAGAGAGTAGATTGCAGAGATGTATGGCGGTTCCGGTGGGTGGTCTTAGGGAGGTGGTTGCGGTTTGTTCGGATTCGAGTGCAGTGACTGATGTGATCGTTGGCGAAGACTTGAAGCGATGCAATCTTGTTTTAAAGGTAATTTTTACAATTTTACACCTACAAAACACAATTTTACACCTACAAAATGCAATTTTACACCTACAAAATGCAATTTTACACCTAAAAATGCAATTTTACACCTAAAAATGCAATTTTACACCTAAAAATGCAATTTTACACCTAAAAATGCAATTTTACACCTAAAAATGCAATTTTACACCTAAAAATGCAATTTTACAACTAAAAATGCAATTTTACACCTAAAAACGCAATTTTACACCTACAAAATACAATTTTACACCTACAAAATACAATTTTACACCTACAAAATACAATTTTACACCTACAAAATACAATTTTACACCTACAAAATACAATTTTTAAAAAAAATGCAATTTTTTAAAAAAAATGCAATTTTGCACCTAAAAATACAATTTTACACCTAAATTTTACGCCTAAAAATGCAATTCATTGGTCCATTTTTATTTCCAGATTAGCGTCGGCTCAATTGGAAACCCTACCAACCTATTCGTCTTCTTCTACACCAATAAACCTCCGACATCATCACCGCTCTTCGTATGGCGCATTTGCATAATCCCCCTACTCCGAATTGACGTAACATGCACTTTAGGTCAAACGCGCAGATGTCACCTAGTGATCAAAGGAGACTCCAACTTGGACCGAAAAGCTGCCTGCTACGTCTCCGACAACAACATCATCCTCGACAAAACGCACTTTTTCTTCGCCGCCAACCAAACTCAGCAAATCGACGTGAACATTAAAAACACCTCCGTCGGATCCAAAACTTATTTCGTCAACTTGGTCGACTTAAACGACCACAGCCTGATCCAATCGTGGATGATCTGCGTTGCCGCGAACCCTCCGATCATTTCCAAAGTGTTCAAAGTCGATCTGCAGTTACGCAGAGAGACACACAAGGTGAAATTTTATGATGCATCGCGATGTAAACTCTATCCAACAATTCGTGCACGGAACTGAGAAGTGAACTTTTTTACATTGTACCGAAAGTATATATTGTGGTATCTTATTTTAATCCTCTAGTCGAGCGGAGCCGAAAAATCATCGTTTCGTTGCCAAAAAATGTGCGCAACAATACAAAAACCCAAATGTAAATAATTTTTTAAAATATTTTACAAGCGTTTTCGTTCGTTAACAATGGCACGCACATTTTTGGACTACGAAGCAATGATTTTTCGACTCAACTCAACTAGAGGATTAAAATAAGATACCACAATATATACTTTCAGGACAATGCGTAGGTCATTAACCAATGGGTTTCATGCACGAATTGTTAAATAGAGTTTAGTCGAATAATTAATGTATTCATTCTTTTTGTTTTTATGCAGAAAATTCATTATGTCAATCAGTACGCCGAAGCTCGGATGTTTAATTTGCACTGTACACATCCGGATGTAATGAAATTGAAGGAACCAGTGTTGAAATTAGGTCCGAAACAGAAGGCTATTGTTGCTATTTATTTTCCGGTCTTGGAGCTGCCAGGGCCATCTGAAGTTCTGTTGTTTATCGACAGCGAGAATGGGAAAAATGAAGATATTTATAAAATTCAGATTATTTATGATGTAAAATGAAGGCTTTTGTTATTTTCATTATTTTTTTTCATTAAATGCTTTTATGGGTGCTAACGTGGGGTTTTACGGTATACCGGTAATAACAATATCGAACCGAATACTGGTATTTCCCAACCAAGATTAAGTCTAGTCTAATGCAAGGTCCTAACATGGCTCGTGGCAAAACATGGAGCAGCACAGAATATTATTCTGTGGCTTCACTCCCTGAAGTACTTCAATTTCAATTTCTAGTCCACTTTACCTAGTAAGGTGAGGTCAGCCCGCCACAGGATAAAGTGAACTGGAATTTGTAATTTGAGCACTCCATCGCTGCATGTTTTGTCCGGGGACCGTCTACTTTTTGAAAACATAAAAATGTGGGCTTTAAATCATTAAAATTTTGATTTTTTAAAAAGTTTTATCAGTGAATATTTGTCCGTATTTTCAATATTCATATGTACCAACTCACAACACATCTAGAAATAGATTCATGTGTTTTCAAAAATATGCCGATAGAGGCGCGCTAATCATTTATGGCTGCCGTTGAGTTCGAGAAGTATTTATTTCTATTAAATTTCAATATTAAACGCTTAAATTTAACATTTTTTAATATATTTTAGATCGAATGGTTAGAACTTGTTTCGTCCCTCGCTGTAAAAGCGGTTACAAAACATGCAAAGAAAAATGGTCGCTTTTCAACACGCCCAAAGACCCGGAACAGCGCAAAATGTGGAAGAAATTAATCGGACGAAAAGACCGTGATCTCGACTACGGCGACTACGTGTGCGAAAGACATTTCCCGCCCGAACAGATCATTCGGCATTGGATTAAACGCGACAACGACGACAGAATTATATGTAAAGTCGATTTAAAACAGTGCCGACTCGCAGAGGGAGCGCTGCCCACAATTTTTCCGAAAGGCGAAAACACACCGAAAAAACAGCTCGGAAAACGAATAAAACCGCCTAGAAAACCACCCAAGATCCGTGACCACATTGTTACTACGAAAAAACGAAAATTAACATCGGAAAAGGCAAAAATCGGGGAAATTCATAAGAAAAAAACGGGAAAAAAACAAAAATTCGTTTTCTGGACGAGGAAAAAACGAAAAAAGTGAATATTGAATTAAATAACACCGGAAAAAACGCTAAAATTAATTTATTTGATGTCGAACATTCGAAAAATGTTAAAAACAATGCGAAAAACAGCGAAAAAAACACAAAAAATTGTTTTTTCGATGACGGAAAGCCGAAAAAAGTGAATATTGAATTGAATAACACCGGAAAAAAGGCTCAAACTAATTTATTTCATGTCGTAAATTCGAAAAACGTTAAAAACGACGCGAAAAACAGCGAAAAAAACACCAAAATACATTTATTCGATGACGAAGAGTCGAAAATTTTAGAGCAAAATCCATTACTCAATATTTCCCTGAATTTTAAACCGGTTGGGACCAACTGGAGGACCGTTTACGATAAATCGAGGGGTGTGTTGAGCGTTTATTGGCCGGAAATGCGGAAAAACGGCCTTTTGTACATGGGAAAACAAATTGTTGTGGCAAAAGATTTGTCCTATAAGATTTATTTCCTTAAGAAGGCGATAAGTGGCGACGATTGTGTTCTGGACGGCGATAATGTGATCGACGATTTGATCGGTGTGGTTGAGGATGTGAATAGTATTCGGTTTTGCGCCGGTGGACCGGAAGAAGAGGAATTTTTGAATTCGGCGGTTGAGTTTGCGAGTGTTGATGAGTCGGGTGTTTGGAGGCATCGGGAGTGCCGTGTGCAGTGTTTGGGAGAGGAGGATTGTTGTGCTTTTTGTAAGGGGTTGAGGAGTGCTATTGATTTTTATTTGAGTAAGGTTGAGTGAGTTGGAGTTATGTGTTTTTTGGGTTTGTTGAGTAATTATTGTACATTTTTGAATAAAGTTTGTCTTTTTTTTAGAAGGCGCAATATTTAATTTGAGTTTTTTTGAAAAATTGAAGAATTTTGATGGAAATTTTGATGGAAAAATTGAAATTTTAATGGAAAAATTGAAATTTTGATGGAAAAATTGAAATTTTGATGGAAAAATGAAATTTTGAGGGAAATATTGAAATTTTGATGGAAAAAATGAAATTTTGGTGGAAATACTGAAATTTTGATGGAAAAATTGAAATTTTGATGAAAAAATTGGAATTTTGATGAAAAAATTGGAATTTTGATGAAAAAATTGGAATTTTGATGAAAAAATTGGAATTTTGATGGAAAAATTGGAACTTTGACGAAAAAATTGGAATTTTGATGGAAAAAATTATTTTTGCTGAAATTTTTACAGAGAAGTTACTTTTTGCTTCAAATTTCACTGGTTAATTCATATTTCACTCAAATTAATACATTTTAAGAAAATCAAAAATTAAATATAAACCAAAAGCCAAGTCTGGTAAAATCACGAGTTCATTAATTCCACGAAGATAAAAATCGATTATAAACATAGAGAGATTCAAAGTTCTAGACATTGTATATTTACAAGTACGTCTCTGACTCCATGAACATTTTAATCCCTAATCTAATATTCCTCGCTAGGTAGCGCCACCCAAATTCTATCGCCTGTTCAACTTTCCAATGCACAATCCACTCACATCATAATCAAATCACCAAAAAAACACTAAAATTCAATAAAAAAACATACAAAAACCCATTAAAATCATTATTTTATTTGATATCGTAACAATAAACAAAAATAAAAAAAATCCCGAAAATAAAACGCAGCAAAATCGCACACTGACTAGACGAACTCCCACAATTCCCCGCCTGATCGATGCCATCATCTTGCTTAAGGTTTTGTATCCTCTATCTATATACGTTATTTTATTCCTCATATAGCTATTTACTAAAAAAAACAATCTTTTTATTACATAGACTTTAATAATGGCCAAAAAATGCTACGTCCCAGGTTGTTCAAGCGGCTACAATTACCAGGACGGTATCTATTTATTCCAGGGCCCTCAAGATGAGGACCTACTACAGAAGTGGAGAGGAGCCATCCCAAAAGCAGACAGAGAACTAACACAAGATGACAATATCTGCTCCAAACACTTTGAACCTCATTTCATAGTCAAAGAATGGTCATCTGAATGCAATGGCTACATTTTAATGCCATCTCAAGCTAATTTAGCCGACGGAGCGGTGCCATCAATATTTCCAGACAGCAAACAAATCACTCTACTGGAACTATCATTTCAGTTCAAACCCAATGGCGTGGACTGGAAGACCAAATACGACAGCAAGAGGGAACTGCTTAGTGTTTATTTGGTCGGGATGACCAAGACCGGTCTTGCGTATGTTCAGAAACAAATAGTTGTTGCGAAGGATTTGTCCTATCAAGTTTATTTCTTGAGAAGGAAAATGAATACCGAAGAATGTTTCTTGGATCCTGATAATGCTGTTGATGATCTGAAGTATGTGATCAATGATGTTGATTCTATCCGGCTTTGTATCGGTGGACCGGATCAGCGGGAGTTCAGCGGAGTTAATCCGCGAATAGCATTTGTTGATGAATCCGGTGTGTGGAGGCATAAGGAATGCACAGGGGAGTGCATTAAGCCGGCTTTTATTTGTCCTTTTTGTAAGCGGGTAGAAAATACGTTGAAGTCTTTCGCTTCGCGGAAGAAGCAAAGAAGGAAGAAGAAACTACGCGTTCAGGAAGCGGTTGTTTGTGAGGACGAGGAATATGATTCGGATAGAACTGTGTTGTTGTGCGATTCTTCGTAATAGTGATCTTAAAGATCTTGTCGTTAAATTTGGTTAAGATAAAAAATATCGAAGTATTCGTATTCATAAAAATTGATGTAATGATGAATAAATCAAATACTGTGTATGTCTGTCTGGCTGTAATACTGTTTGAGGGCGCCACAATCGTTTTTAATAGATTAATACAATTTTTTTAGCATTAGCAGATGAATACTCAATTTATACCGTATTCCCTCGGAAAGAACGGCATGCCGGATAATGACGAGTCAGATCAGACCAGGGTGCCGGATAATTCGAATTTTCTGGCATTTTGTCCATTTGATTATTAATAGGCCAGTTGTCTACTTGTCAAAAACTAATCAGACTCGTAATTACCGGCATGCCGTTGCTTCCAAGGGAATACGGTAAAAAAAGCTGACATCGGCCGGAATTCGAGGGCGTCGCTAAATCGACAAAATGTGGTACATGTTCTGAATAGTAGCACTTTATTGCTCCAATTGCAAACCTGAATGCAACAAATCTTTTACAGATTAAAATATGCGTTTGAATATAAAAGTTTGGCGATGCAGTAAAATTTGAGGGGATGCTTTAGTTTGAGTACACATTGTTGTTATGCCTTAAATATTCTGTGGTTCATCTAAAATGACTGGTTTCAAAAATTAGTTCTGTTAAGATTTGGGTCGTTTATTTGTATGTTAAATTAGGAGAGAAGACTGAAAAAGTTCTTTCTATGTTTATGTAGATTTTCTGTAGATTATGTAAAATAATTACCGTATTCCCTTGGAAACATGACGGTAATTACGAGTCTGACCAGTTTTTGACAAATAGACAACTGGTCAATTAATAATCAAATGGGCAAAATGCCAGAAAATTCAAATTATCTGGCACCTTGGTCTGACTTGCCATTATCCGGCATGCCATTCTTTCCGGGAGAATACGGTAAGAATTTGCAGATAAACTGTAGTTTTTGAAGTGTTCAAAATCAGTTTTTTTACTCGTAACTTGAGATACGCTAAGGAAGAATCAAGTTTCACTTCAAGATGTTGATGCAATCAACATTTTGAGCATGAATTACAGTTGAATTACAAATTTACCAATAGATGACCTTCAATCCCTGTATTTGTACAGGGCCTGATCTGTCGAGGAAAAGTTTGATGCTCTGGATTACCTAGTTGTGTGAATCTCTTTCTTACTTCGTGTTGCAAGGGCTTTTATACTAGTGGCATGGTCCTTTGATAGAATGGACACTCAACTGTACTACTGGCAATGGTTCCAGTAGAAATAGTTTACAATTACGCCAACCAGTGGCGCTGTAAACAGTTTGCTATCATCATCAAATTATCAAAAAATAGGTAGCACAAAAGAATCAGCGCAAAATTTCCTTTAGAATGATGTGTTTCATTATATTTTATTGTTAATATTAATTAGTTAGACAAAATTGTTATACAAATATTATTTTTTCAGTTTTATTGTCAATTTGCTTTCTTTCCACATGTTTTGCCCTTCACTTTAGATCTCAGTTCAGTATTGAAATTAGATATGATTTAATGTTGCTTGTTTTACATGTGTATGTCTGGTTCTTATTAGTTTTGATGTCAGTTCTTGTGTGTCAATTTTAATGTGTCAGATTCCTTTTTGTCAGTTAATGGTGTGTATGGCCGGTAAACCCTATTCTCTCTCACTCAGCATTGAACGCTCTCGTAAAAATATAGTCTATATGTGATATAAAAATGTATTATTTGGGATGTTAAATGATGGAATGATTCAAATCAGAACACCCAATTTTTAAATTTGGTAAGTCATTACTATGTACAATCTCATAAGAAATTTTGCTAAAAATATTATCATCAGTCAATTCTTTTAAATTACTTTCAATAATAATCTCAACAAATGTAATAACTTTGTGGTGACTGTGGTTATTTTAATTAATAAAGACAATTAATTATTTATACAATATTTTGTCAATTAAGGGCCGCGGCCTTTATTACAAATTGCGGCCGTAATTCGAGGGCGGCGCTTAAATTGTTTTGTCGTAAATTGCGTTGCATGTACGCAACTTTTTAAGTTGTAAAACGAGTGTTTAATCGTTTTTAATGTATTTAATACGGGCAAACGTATTAAAAACGTATTAAAAGCATTTGAACACATGTTTTACAACTTAATTAGTCGCGTACATGCAACGCAATTTATGACAAAATGATTTAATTAAACCGTAAACACTTCAAATAACCACCGCGGCCGTAATTCGAGTGCGGCGTTTATTTCGAATTACAGCTGAGGGGCGCGGCCGTAATTCGAGGGCAGCCGTAATTCGAGGGCGGCCGTAATTCGAGGGCGGCCCTTAATTGACAAAATACGGTATTTAATCATTTATTATATTTCATCGTACACATGGCGAGAGTTAACCCTCGCTATAGTACGAGCATTCTCCACTTAGAGATAAGGGGGGTTGAGATGACTCAACGCTTTTGTAGTAGCATTCCATAGTAGATTAGTGACCTACTCTGAAACCTGTGTTGGTCACGTGATCCCAAGAGTATAAAAGCTCTTGCAACAGGAAGTTTAGCAGATTATTCCAGAGAACCAAACCACAGAGCATCAAACTTCCTCGCCAGATCAGGTCCCACATACAAAGGGATTGACTGAGGACCCGATGCCACGGATACACACCGAATAACTCACAGGACCGCTGTAGTTTAAGCGCCAGGACCTACGAATATAAAGGGTATTCGTTAAATCAACCTTAAACTCAACCACCAAACACTACAAAGGGAAACCCCTTTGTTCGAAGATCCACGTGTAGCCTCACGTGTTTCGCCACGCCTAAAGGGGCGATAAACTTTGCAAAGTTACGCAACTAGAACCACGCGATATAACCGAAGACCCAACCGAATAACCGAAGAACCCTAGACAACAGACCAATCACCCGGATTCAGACTAATACAGAATAACTTCTAGTTTAGCATTCAACCGTAACAAAACCGAATTCAGGACCCGCGATAATCGCATTAAAACTCGTAAATTCGTTATGATAAGATCGAGATAAATCTCGATCTCGATGTACAAATTAAACTTTGTTTAATAAATAATTACGTTTATTTTATATTGCTCGCATTATTCAATTCTCGTTAATCGCTATAAAAAGGTAATTTACTTAAGTTCTATAAAGTATAATTCACTTGTAGAAACAGGTTACGACAAGCTATCTAGAGTAACACCCCAGGTACGAACAGGTCACGACAGTTTAGAAGTTGGGTGTGTAATAGTTTTTCTTTTGATCCAATATCAGTTAGGAGACTGTTAGGAGTTAGGTGACTGGGAAAAAAATTATTTTATCCTTTTCAGAGCATTTGAAGAATATTATTTTATACTTTACAGAGCATTTATAAAGAAAAAAATTATTTTATACTTTTCAGAAAATTTGTGTTAATAGAAGGTATGTTTTTTAAAAAATCATATTTTTTATTTAATTATCTTGCAACCAATCTACGTATTCCATTCCTCAACTTGGTTTTGTTTAGGTTTAAAAAAATGGCATGGTTTCTGATAACAGCTGATGATCGTAAACAGGCAGCAGCGCCACCAAGTATCAAAATTCAAAACTAATCTGCCAAAATCGGAGTTGAGTGACCATTCCACAGATTATATAAAATTGTTTTAGGAGCTGCAATAATCAAAGATGCACTCGCTGGATAAGAAAAGTCTGGCTCAGCTTTCATTGCAATTGAGTACATAACTGATGTGCAAGGTCAACTACATTTACACTTGTCTTTTTAAAAAAGCTAAATATGTGTGCTGGTAGAAATTTACGATATTTTATTAAAATTACCATAGTTCTTTGATAGAAGGACCATGAAAGGACCATCTTTTTGAGAGCATTTTGGAGAAAAAATTATTTTGTCCATTTGAGAGCATTTTGAAAAAAAAAATTATTTTGCCCTTTTGAGAGCTTTAGTGTTAATAGAAGGTATGTATTTAAAAAAATGATATTTTTTTTTATTTTTATACGTATAGGTATTTTATAAAATTCCCCTTTACATAATTGCATCAAAAATATTCTAAAAAAATTTCTATGAAATATAATGAGAATTGAAAGCCGGATTCTTTTTTATGGTAACATAAAACTATATTTATCTAAACTTTATTATTAGA
The DNA here is from genome assembly GCA_000239455.1 of Strigamia maritima. Classification (NCBI taxonomy): domain Eukaryota; kingdom Metazoa; phylum Arthropoda; class Chilopoda; order Geophilomorpha; family Linotaeniidae; genus Strigamia; species Strigamia maritima. Next base: position 14,808 of record JH431344.1, on the reverse strand, counting down.
TGTCGGTATATTACTAGAGTATTACAAAGCCACGCATACCGTACCATTGAAAATTTGTTCGCTATTCACATCTGAAAATGCAAGTAGCTCTACTCCGTTTCTGTATGCTATTTTTCTTCTTTAATTTCGTTGCCATTGCCACTGATGAACCACTGATGTAAGTATAAAACCATACAAGAAAACATAAAACATTCTACTTTGAGATCATCATCTACCATATATACCGTAGTTTTCCAGTCTCTTTCTGTCTGTCCCGTAAGGCTAACGTGATAGGCTATTGGCGTATGACAACATATGACGTCATATGCAAATGGCGCCCAAATTGTATTTTCGATCTAAAAATCGCATATGACGTCATATGCGAATGACGCCCAAATTGTCCAACAGTCATGTTTGTAGAAACTAAAACTCGTCAAAAACGAGTTTTGAGAGTGGTTAGTTTTGTGTGTGTTTTGTGTATGGGTAAATTCTGATTGTGAAAATCTGAGGCTCGTTTTAGCTAAGTTTTAGGGAAGTTTTACCTTCTATCACATGACTTGAAGCAGTCAGGTGACGTCTAAAACAAATGGCGCCGATCTAACTCTACAACAGTAGAGTTAGATGCTGCACAGGCGAGTGCGCAATTGTAAGACACAACTCGTGTCTCGTGAAACGCTGGAATTGTAGCGTTTCCTAAAACGCGCGTGCATGCGCGTTTCTTGGGTTAAACTTAAACGTTTCCGGAAACGACGACACATTTCAGGAAACAAAACGAGGGAAACGACTAAAACATGGAAATGTTTTAGTTCCTGAATGCACCTATTGTGTGGTGGATGCTATTATATGGAATCGCAATGATTCCGTACCGTTTTTTTGTGGTTTCTTCATGCCAATTTAGCCGATTGATGTAAATTTGCCAATTAACGTGTATTCGGCGAATTTTCGAATTGATGCCGTCGACGGCATCAAAAGCAACAAAAACCCCGTGAATGAATTGGCGACGGGGTTTTTGTTGTTTTTCGATGCTGTCGATGGCAATTCATTCACGGCATCAATTTGTCGATTGTTGTGTATGAATTGGCGACGGGGTTATTTTGTTGTTATTTTACAATTAAAGAAATGTTTTTGCCAACATTTTCCATCAAAAACAATAGTTTTATTGGCAAAAAACAACCAAAAAACGGGCAATTCTAATTTTTTATTTCTTTGTATGTATTAAGGCCCCGCTGGAATAAAAAGAAATGTCTTAATTTGAATCAGAGATGCACTGCTAACAACTCTCACGATTATGATTGTTGCCAAAATTTGAAGTGTAAAACTTATGGTGGTGCTATTGGCGGTTGGAAATGTGTGAATTGATCAAATCTATGACCATTCTACTGTAAGAATACAAAATTAAATAAAATATGCAGTATATAATATATGATGTAACGGTTTGAAACGTAAATTTTTTGGGGTTGCAACATTTCATTGACTATGGGGGGCTCAATTGACTGGTCGATTTCTAATTTTTTAAATACAGTAATAATTTTTTCTTTCTTAAATCACTAATAAAAAAGTTAAACAAACATGCTTGTGTTGAATAAAGACATAAATAAATAAAGAAAAACAAAAGTATTTGTTTTCTGATGATCCAACTGACAAATTTAGCCAATAAGCAGCTTGCTGACTGTCAGTGCCGGTGTGCTTAATGGCGGATAAACTCACAAGTCAGTGGGAGAGAGAGAGAGAGAATTAGGTTTATAGACGCAAGCGGCGACTCAGGCCATACACGTCTAAAATCTGACAAAAGAGAATCTGACATGAAAACTGACAATATGAAACTTGACATACTAAATCCAACCTTGGACGAATAGAGAAGGACTTGTCACTCGCATGCTAACCATGCGATTGGGCGTTTCAGAAGTGACTGTGGTTCCCAGCGCCACTGGTGGCAGATTTTTAAGTACGGGGACAAACAAACAAACAAACACAAGGGAAAAATGAACAAAATAGGTTTTTATGGCAATTATTTCCCAAATTTTTATAATTGAAAGCATAAAATGTTTAATTACAATATTTTAAATGAAGCTTTAAATAAAATTTTCGATAAATTTGAATGAATATTTTGAATAAAGCTTTTAAATGTTTATAACCATTCTATGATTTTTTTTATGTTAATAAAAAAAGTATGCCAGGCATATTGTACAATGAACGTTACTGTGTCGTTTTTATAGTGGGAGTGTATATAAATAAAAAAATTCAACAAAACTAACAATTCAACGTGTAACTTAGCTTTGTTAGGTACGTTTTGTTTTTTAGAATTTAGTAATGGACGTGAATTCAGAGATGTGCGACTCTGCAAAATGTTTAAATCCTCATGATGATAAATTTGTTTAGTGGATTCACTGTTGCATTTGTGAATGCATGTTCCATGCGGTATGTGAAAAAATAAGCACCAAAATTGGTCGAATTGATAAATATAATTGCCGCGAGTGTCGTTCAATACTTTTACTTAAAAAAATGGGTGAAAGTCTGTAAAAAAACCAAAAACGAGTACAAACCAATAAAAGAAACTAAAAAACTTGTAAAAACCAATAAAAACATGTGAAAACCGATAAAAAAAACTAAAAGAAACGAGTAAAAACCGATAAAAAAAACTAAAAGAAACGAGTAAAAACCGATAAAAAAAACTAAAAGAAACGAGTAAAAACCGATAAAAAAAATAAAAAACGAGTAAAAACTTATTAAAAAATAAGTAAAACCGATAAAAAAATAATTAAAAACGGGTGAAAGTCTGTAAAAAAACTAAAAAACGAGTACAAACCGATAAAAAAACTAAAAAATGAGTACAAACCGATAAAAAAACTAAAAAACTAGTAAAAACCGATAAAAACAGGTGAAAGTAGTAAAAAAACTAAAAAACGAGTACAAACCGATAAAAAAAACTAAAAAACTGGTGAAAACCGATAAAAAAACTAAAAACTGGTGAAAACCGAAAAAAATCGAGTAAAAACCAATAAATGTATAATGCTAGATAACAAATATACAGTGTGCTCTGTTTGTCCCCGTGCTGCATATTTCTGCCACTAGTGGCGCCATTGTGCCGCAGTCAAATTCAAAACAACAAAATGGCGGAGTGACAAGTCCTTCTCTATTCGTCCAAGATCCAACAAAACAAAACCAACACGCTACATCCGACAAAAGAAAACTGACACACCAAAACTGACATATCCAAACTGACATAATGACTGACAAAAGAAAACTGACAAATTAAAACTGACATAATGACACAGACATACTGACTCTGACAAAACGAAACCAATATATTAAATCAAGACAAAATAAGAAAAAAGTTTATACAAACTGAAACTGACATACCGACACTGGCATGAAACTGACTCCTTCGGACGAAAAATCCCAGCGTACCCCGGCGTACCAACCCCGTCGTTTCAACCCCAGCGTTCTAACCCTGGCAGACTGATCCTGGTGTATCCAGCCGGCTCGGCTAATTCGGCTGGCCAGGCATACTGATCCAGGCATACTAATCCGGAAGTCAGTGGGAAGAATAATAAAACGCGCCTATGGAACTGGGTAGGATGAGACGTTGAAGGTGATATAGGCGAACGCCGCGACTGTGCGACTGTCCGGAGACATATTTTTGGGTTCCAAGGATCCTGATTGTGTTATAGGTGATTGACTAGATACATTAGAATTCATTAAGATTGATTTTTAAATGGCGTTTTTTATTTTTTATTTAGGTGAGGATCTCATCGAGAATTCTCTACAGAAAAACAATAGAAGGACATAATTGTTTTGTTTGTGGATGTAGGGGATACTAGTTGGGTTCGAAAATGATTTTACACTGAACGACCAGTGCAACTGATAGTGCAAATGTCAAGTTGCACACTGACTTTTCGAGTTAAAAGTTGCATATGCATTTACACTGGAAATTACACTGGAATTTACACATAATTCACACAAAAATGGCTGCCATAATAAACAAACAAGCTGTACGGAGCAGATGTTTTTCAGCAAGCACATCATTTATGCCTGCTTTTCTTTTACAACAAAAGTAACATTAGATAGTAACAATTTTGAGAATCTTGCACATTGTTACCACAGATTATAATTATAATCCTGGTTGTTACTACTTACATTCGAAGCGAGGATTCAAGATGGCGACAGAACTCTTTGCTTGCCAATTTCCGTTGAACGTGCATTTACACGATGAAAATGGGCCGTTTCTGTCCAACCGAGTTAAACGGCTTTTACACGAAATAATTCGTGTAAACAAGGTACAAATTTACATTTAAATGAATTTTCGAACCTGACTAATGTTTTGTAATAAGTTAATAATAATTTTCAAATATCTGGAAATCTCAAGATAATGTTTGGCGTAAAGACATAGTTCTTAGACTGACAAATACACCAATTATTATTGAATAGAAAAGGACAATTTTAATATTTTTTTAAAAATATTTTGTTCGATTTTGTTCAGTTTTGTTCAATTTTGTTAATGGCTGTTCTAATGATTTTTAACATTTGTGAAATGCAATCGAATATGCTAATCATTGAAATGCCCAAGAAAAAAACCAACATAACTCAATATGTCTGCTGCTAGTGCGGAAAACTGATATGACATAAACTCGGTGACAATTGTTTTAGGAGCTGCAATAATCAAAGATGCTCTCATTTTAGAAGAAGAGACTGACTCAGCCTTCATCACAATCGAGTACACAACCGATGTGCAAGGTCGACTACATTTACACTTATGTCTTTTTAAAAAGGCTAAATATGCTTGGTCGTCGAAATTGATGACATCATTCCATGTTGAACAAAATGGCAGACCGAGTTGTAAACCTGTTTCAAAATATGGCAACTTCCGAAGCCAGAAAAAAATTATTACATTATTAGTTTTTCTAGAATATCCTTGACTAAACAACATTCTGATTAAATATAACATTGGTATAGCGATTATTGTACAGTAGCCTACTTATATTACTATAGAAAATTGAGATATTGAAATTATATTTGAAGGTGCTCATGAAATAATGTACATAAATAGAAAATCCGTTTACCGTGCAATTTGGGTTTGTTCGAAGAAGTAAATCATCCGTGCATTCATTCATGCAATTGACATAGTTTTTTTCGACCCAACATGGATTGCGACGTAAATTAATGTTCTGGAACTAAACACAATTGGTGTTCAAATTGTATGACATTACAGGCCGTAAATCCTTCAATAACGCCCCGGGCGCCTATTTAAATTAGCCCCAATAGGAATAGGCGAGAATTAGAGAGGGGCGGCTATTCACACATAATTTCTCTCAACAAAAAATAATTAACAAAAATAAAAAAAATTAGAATTCAAAATTTTATCAATTTAATTCCATTATCTACAAATGGATGTTTTTTTACTGTTCACAGAGAAAATCATCATTTATTTTTAAAATGCCTGTTTGTATATCTTTTTTTTGCTCTTTGGTATAGTGTGGTCAGCATGGTCAAGATATGGGCACTTGCCTCAACGCACAGTCCAGACAGAGACTATACCCAACACCTTTGACCTAATTGGCGCGCCCAAGAAGGTGGGCGGAAATTGGAGAGGGACTGCTATTGCCCATCTGCACTTACCCCCAGGACGGTATATTTACGGTCCTGGGGGTAAGTGCAGATGGGCGGTAAATAGAGACTGGGCGGTAATTGGATATGGGCGGTAAATAGAGAGGTATTTGGAGGATTTACGGTATATTTAGACAAAAATTGAGAAAACCTTACCATAAGATTTAACAAAATATGCTATATATTTTCAAGGCCCCACCCGTCCATAAAATAATGGGATTTGAATTATAGTTTTGAAATAAAAATACCGTATATACTCGCGTATAAGTGGTAATAACTTCAAAAATGTTATTTTATGGACAGTGTGGGGCCTTAAAAATTTTGACCTCCCATTTTGTTAAATTTTATGGTAAAGTTTCCTCAATTTTTTCGACAATTTATTCATACATTTGACATTTATTTAGAAATTCAATATTAAGATATAAATTAACATGAAAACACATTGAAACTAGATTGGAAATCAATAGCATAATGCTTAGTTCCCACTTGGCAAAAATTCCGGCAGAAAATTTTCTGCTGCAGAAAATTTTGAGTGCAGAAAAGTATGTGAACTGAAAAGTGGGCAAAAAAATGCAGAAAAGTAGAATTTAAAAATGGATGCCAGCTAAGAAAGGCAATTTATAAACACTGCTGCTTTCTACACTCAAAATTTTCCGGAGTTTCTGTGGGAACTAAGCATTAATGTCCTCATCACTTCCGTACTTGGTGAAAATAAACTTATATGATATCACCTAAGGCTGAGGTTAACATGTGATAGTTCTAAGTTTCTCGGCCAAGGGTTACTTGCCAAAGGGATTTAAAAATCCATGGTATAGAAGTGATGTCTGTTGTTTAATAAATGACATAAGATGGGGAAGTGATAAATATATAACAATCAGTCTCTGATTCTGTTCTAGTCCCAGGTAGGTTAATGGTAGAGCATTCATTTATTTCATTACGAGAATGCCAAAAAACAAGATATTGTTAAAAATCTCGTCACATGTATTCTCGTTTGAAAGAGATTTTTCAAAAATCTCGTTTCGTATTGTCGAGTGTACGACTACTTGATTTGCGCATGCCTACTGTATACAATACAACATTTGTAGTGAAATTCTGCCCCTATTTTCCCTCTGCTTTGGCTGCAATGTTGGCAAATATGTGTCGATTTCAATATCTTAGGTTAGTTTTTTATCAGTCCAACAATTTATTAACGTGTGACAGATTAATCCACCAGTATGGTTCCCGCGCATTGACCGCCACTACTCTATGGCCCCGTTTCCCATCCACCACTAGATGGCAGCAAGGATGGGATAATCCCCGGAATGACATAGCGGTCACCAGGGGGATTAGGGGAGTATAAAATGCTAAGAGACATAAGGAGAGGCCAGTTGGTACTGAGCAACCGACCAAGCAACACCTGTTGCTAGTCACTGTTCCCAGTCTCCTTGCTTGTCTCAATGAAGCATGTTGTCCCAGTTTACTATAAGCTTCACCTTCATGAGCGGATGTAGGGGCTGCTGCTAAACACAGCAATGGAATGCAAGTTTTCCGCCCAAGCAGTCCTTGGTCTTAGGGCTGAGTATTGCGGGTCTGGCAAAAGGCATAAGTGGCCTGCCTTTCTGGCACCGGCTGGTTAGCACGGATGTGAGAGATGATGAGATGCAACCCCTACCGTCTTCCCCCGAACATAACGCCATGACGTTATATTCGAAAATAATTTAAAAAATGATTTTTTATTCATTACAGCAAAAATTCGAATAATGCGCCATGGCGTATTATTCGAATAAGACGCCATGGCGCATTATTCGAAATGATGTTCTATTCGAATTTTCGAATGAAAAAATCGGTATCAGGTCAAAACCTCGCCGGTTTTAAGCTCGCCGACAAAAACCTAGGCGGAATAACCTCGCCAACAATAACCTCGCCCGACTTAAACCTAGCCGACAAAAACCTCGCCAACATAAACCTCGCTTGACAAAAACCTCGCCCGACTTAAACCTAGACATCAAAAACCTCGCCAGGCCATAAACCTCGCCCCACTTAAAAATTAAAAATTAAAAAAAAATTTAAAATGAANATTTTTTTTTTGTCAGTGTCTATTTCCACAAACATATGTAGAAATAGACATTGG
>AFFK01018505.1:0-11535 GCA_000239455.1 Strigamia maritima | reverse complement strand
TTTTGAACTTTGCGCTGATTATAGTTGATGTCGTTTTGCCAAGCTGTTCTATGACTACTGGTTTGTTCGTCAATTACACATGTAACTTAAGTCACAAATTCAGCAGCATCTACAATCAATCCTACTTTGCCTCCTGTTGATCCGATGACCAACAAAGCGGTAGTCAAGGAACTGTTTTCCACAACAACAACCAACTACAATCAGCGTAGGTTCAAACAATCGACGGCCAGTCAGCTGCAACCTAACCCAACCCAAAGAAGACTGGTCCGGCTGAGATTTCACAGACGACGGGACCAATCGATGACCTGTATGCTGGACGGCTGGTCTGCTATATCTGGAACGGGTATAGTTTGGACGGCTGGTCACATGTCGATTGCTCTCGTCCGACCAGTCGGACCACAACGAGCACAGGGGCCATCTGGACGGCCATAGCTGGAACGGTTATAGCTGGGAATAGCTGGTCTCTGTGCATGCGGCAAATCCCACTATGGTAACGATGATTCGGTCGCCGGCCATCAGTGGACGCTTTGCCGCTCTTGATTAACAGCTGACTGTTTGTCGATTTTTGAACTTTGCGCTGATTATAGTTGATGTCGTTTTGCCAAGCTGTTCTATGACTACTGGTTTGTTCGTCAATTACACATGTAACTTAAGTCACAAATTCAGCAGCATCTACAATCAATCCTACTTTGCCTCCTGTTGATCCGAAATTTTAGTAAAAACATTACTTCATTTCTGTTTAACGCATTCCAAGTCTTCTCTTAGTTTTTTCGGCCTGAAATTAAAAATAAATAAATGATGTTTGGAACAAAAGCATCTTGGCGGCAAAACTGCGGTTAAAATGCAGTTTTTAAATGGTTACACATTGCGATTATGGTATAATGTGATTACACTTTGCGGTTTTTATGGATCACTCTTTGCGGTTATGGTATAACATGATAATCCTTTGCAGTTATGGTATAATGTGTTTACACATTGCGGTTAAGAGCTGTTATGATCGAGCTCTCATGCTGTTATGCGCGCTCATGCTCCAAACATCATTTATGTGCTTTAGGATAATTAAGGATGGGCTCTCGGTCTTTGTGGGGTTTTTACGAAGCTTGTTTTTACGAAAACAAATACGGAGCCCAATGTTTTTTTTGATGAGGCAAACTACAAGTAGAATTGATTGTTTGTGCTGCTGAATTTGTGACCTAAGTTATGTGTGTGATTGACCAACAAAGCGGTGGTCAAGGAACTGTTTTCCACAACAACAACCAACTACAATCAGCGTAGGTTCAAACAATCGACGGCCAGTCAGCTGCAACCTAACCCAACCCAAAGAAGACTGGTCCGGCTGAGATTTCACAGACGACGGGACCAATCGATGACCTGTATGCTGGACGGCTGGTCTGCTATATCTGGAACGGGTATAGTTTGGACGGCTGGTCACATGTCGATTGCTCTCGTCCGACCAGTCGGACCACAACGAGCACAGGGGCCATCTGGACGGCCATAGCTGGAACGGATATAGCTGGGAATAGCTGGTCTCTGTGCATGCGGCAAATCCCACTATGGTAACGATGATTCGGTCGCCGGCCATCAGTGGACGCTTTGCCGCTCGTGATTAACAGCTGACTGTTTGTCGATTTTTGAACTTTGCGCTGATTATAGTTGATGTCGTTTTGCCAAGCTGTTCTATGACTACTGGTTTGTTCGTCAATTACACATGTAACTTAAGTCACAATTCAGCAGCATCTACAATCAATCCTACTTTGCCTCCTGTTGATCCGATGACCAACAAAGCGGTAGTCAAGGAACTGTTTCACAACAACAACCAACTACAATCGAGCGTAGGTTCAAACAATCGACGGCCAGTCAGCTGCAACCTAACCCAACCCAAAGAAGACTGGTCCGGCTGAGATTTCACAGACGACGGGACCAATCGATGCCCTGTATGCTGGCGGCTGGTCTGCTATATCTGGAACGGGTATAGTTTGGACGGCTGGTCACATGTCGATTGCTCTCGTCCGACCAGTCGGACCACAACGAGCACAGGGGCCATCTGGACGGCCATAGCTGGAACGGTTATAGCTGGGAATAGCTGGTCTCTGTGCATGCGGCAAATCCCACTATGGTAACGATGATTCGGTCGCCGGCCATCAGTGGACGCTTTGCCGCTCTTGATTAACAGCTGACTGTTTGTCGATTTTTGAACTTTGCGCTGATTATAGTTGATGTCGTTTTGCCAAGCTGTTCTATGACTACTGGTTTGTTCGTCAATTACACATGTAACTTAAGTCACAAATTCAGCAGCATCTACAATCAATCCTACTTTGCCTCCTGTTGATCCGAAATTTTAGTAAAAACATTACTTCATTTCTGTTTAACGCATTCCAAGTCTTCTCTTAGTTTTTTCGGCCTGAAATTAAAAATAAATAAATGATGTTTGGAACAAAAGCATCTTGGCGGCAAAACTGCGGTTAAAATGCAGTTTTTAAATGGTTACACATTGCGATTATGGTATAATGTGATTACACTTTGCGGTTTTTATGGATCACTCTTTGCGGTTATGGTATAACATGATAATCCTTTGCAGTTATGGTATAATGTGTTTACACATTGCGGTTAAGAGCTGTTATGATCGAGCTCTCATGCTGTTATGCGCGCTCATGCTCCAAACATCATTTATGTGCTTTAGGATAATTAAGGATGGGCTCTCGGTCTTTGTGGGGTTTTTACGAAGCTTGTTTTTACGAAAACAAATACGGAGCCCAATGTTTTTTTTGATGAGGCAAACTACAAGTAGAATTGATTGTTTGTGCTGCTGAATTTGTGACCTAAGTTATGTGTGTGATGACCAACAAAGCGGTGGTCAAGGAACTGTTTTCCACAACAACAACCAACTACAATCAGCGTAGGTTCAAACAATCGACGGCCAGTCAGCTGCAACCTAACCCAACCCAAAGAAGACTGGTCCGGCTGAGATTTCACAGACGACGGGACCAATCGATGACCTGTATGCTGGACGGCTGGTCTGCTATATCTGGAACGGGTATAGTTTGGACGGCTGGTCACATGTCGATTGCTCTCGTCCGACCAGTCGGACCACAACGAGCACAGGGGCCATCTGGACGGCCATAGCTGGAACGGTTATAGCTGGGAATAGCTGGTCTCTGTGCATGCGGCAAATCCCACTATGGTAACGATGATTCGGTCGCCGGCCATCAGTGGACGCTTTGCCGCTCGTGATTAACAGCTGACTGTTTGTCGATTTTTGAACTTTGCGCTGATTATAGTTGATGTCGTTTTGCCAAGCTGTTCTATGACTACTGGTTTGTTCGTCAATTACACATGTAACTTAAGTCACAAATTCAGCAGCATCAACAACAACCAACTAAAACCAGCGTAGGTTCAAACAATTGACGGCCAGTCAGCTGCAACCTAACCCAACCCAATCCATACCTTACCTAACCCCCTAACCCATTGATTACATCAATACCTTGAAGTAAAACTTGATTCTACTCTTGGGACATATCTTTAAAAAAAAAGTTATGAGCAAAATACTGATTTTGCCCCACTTTTGCTTTTTACTCAAAAACTACACTAGAGACGGTTGTATTTTCAACATCAAAATGTTGATTACATCAATACCTTGAAGTAAAACTTGATTCTACTCTTGGGACATATCTTTAAAAAAAAGTTATGAGCAAAATACTGATTTTGCCCCACTTTTGCTTTTTACTCAAAAACTACACTAGAGACGGTTGTATTTTCAAAATCAAAATGTTGATTACATCAATACCTTGAAGTAAAACTTGATTCTACTCTTGGTACATATCTTTAAAAAAATTATGAGCAAAAAACTGATTTTTGATGAAAAATTTGCCCCATTTTTGCTTTTTACTCAAAAACTACCCTAGAGATGGTTGTGTTTTCAACATCAAAATGTTGATCACATCAATACCTTGAAGTAAAACTTGATTCTATCCTTGCTACATATCTTTAAAAAAAAGTTATTAATAAAAAATATAATTGTATAGCGAAGGAATATTGGACGAAAGCTGGCAGAGTGGGTTGCGGACTCTTTGTAGAAGCGGTACACAACGTTTTCGAGTGTTGTCAACCACTTACAATGCGATAAGCAACGAGCTTGGACGAGGCACCCGGGGTCGAAGTTGAGAAAAGTGTCGCTCATTTTTGAGCGACACGAGTGTGAGTGTATTGGCAGAGAGTAGTCTATTTATAAATTATTTTCCACTTTATTTATCCATTTTGTTTTTCTGGTGAGGATCTTGACAAGAAGAGGATTTTTACCTTCGGACCAGTGACGATCTGTGGAAGCCGAGTGGGATCATCGAGACGAAATTACTGACGGACCAGAGAGAGCGGATATCGAGAGGGACTGAGTTGCCAGCGGACATACATACGAACTAAGGAACTAACAACGATCTTGAACTTGTGTTTTATTATTTGCAATGGGTGTTAGGATTAAGGAGTGAATTTCAATTTTTGGTTGGGGAGTGCACTACTGGCGGTTCAAGCAGGAATGAATAAGGGAGGGCTAAGAACAGAAACTAGTGTGATATTGAAGCTGGGGCTGTCAGAAATCCATAAACAACCGGCGATTGTTTCTTGTTCGACATCTTTTTCTCAGACGGGTATCCAAAAGTGCTCCTGATGGTTAACTTAAAAACCACAGGCAACGAAATTGTCCGGTTCAATCCGAATTTGTACAAGTGCTATTTCAAATTATTATTATTTATTTATTTTTTTATTTGTTTGTAATTTTGTTCTGCATGGAAAAGTTTGCTTGTCTCTGTTGGGAACGTACAGCGGTCAGGAGCGAAACTTCAACTGTTTTGCAGGTAATTTATTAGTTTAAATGTTTAATTTCGTTATTAGAGAGTGTATATGAGTGCATAAAAATGTTTTCTTTAGGTTGGTGTCGGTCCAGTCATTTATCTTTATCTCGGAGCCATTCTTCAACGAAGGTTTCGAGTCACAAACAGGAACTGAGGAGGGCAAGAAATTAAGCGAAGCATATACCGGTAATCAAAGTACTGCGAATTTTAAATTGTGAATAATGGTAATAACGATTTGTATGATAGTAGATGTGCGCATAAACTTTAATATCAAGTGGGCCATGGTAGATCAACTAGATTAAATCCTTGTCCTAACTTCGAACAAGTGATATGCACGCATTCTTTCATCAACAAGATACGATTTTTACAAGTATTAACTTTAAATTATTTTTTTTTTAAATTTCAATTTGGAATTTGTTTGACAGAACGTGAGCGGAGCGGTTGGGTGGAAGAAAGCAAATCGGAGTTTCTGCAGCAGGCGATCGAGTCGTTGGTGCGTGAATTGAAGTCGAGGAGCGATTTGCAGGAAAACATTCAACTACACGACGGCGATTATCGAGCTGCCGTCGAGATGCTTTCGAGAGTTTGTGACATTAGGATTCATTCGGGTTAGACGAGATTAGAGAAATTATTACCGTACTTAGCGGTACCGTATTCAATTTGATTTTTTTGAAACAAAATTGTGTATTTGCCGAGCTCGCAGGATCGGCACCGAGTCAACCGCCGAAATACACAACAGATATTCATTCAGTCTTTGGAGAAATTGGTCGAAGGACGCAGTTCGCACTTCGAAGCAACGCTCATCCTGGTCACTGACTCAGATCTGGTGGTCGAATCTAGGACCCTTTTTGGGGGGTTCTTGGTCGAATGGTGCTTTAATGGCAAAAAACTCAAACATGGCCACAGAATCCGCATTTTCACGATTTCGGAATTGTTATTTTGGACATTTTGTACTGCTATGCCGAAGATTCCGACGTCTACGAAGCAGTTGCGACTAATAAATTCGGTCAGGACATCACGAAAGCGAATTTGAAGTGCCGATGAGAGTTTTTGAGTCAAATTTTTTATTTTTAAATCGATTTTTAATCAAATTTAATTAATTTTTATTTACAGCAAAAGCATCGATAGCGAACACGATAACTCAACAATGCTGTAAACAAAAACTAAAGTGCTGAAAGACGAAAATAAGATGGTTGATACAGATATCCCGTTAAAATTCGTATTCTATTATTCTGTGCTTAGTTTTCAACTTTCAACTGTGATTCGCATATCGCGAGACAAATCTCTTAGTCTTAGTCTTAGTCTTAGTCTTAGTTTTATGATTTATATTTATGATTAAAATTTATTCTAACTCGTAGAAGAACCACCGTGCTTCTACCACCGTAAAAAAAGGCTAGAAATTATATGTCAATCCCAAGTAGTACTCATATAGTGATAACCGTCACTATATCAGTTGTCACTAGATGTACGAGTTAACTTTCCGGACATGTCGAAGCTGTTTGTAAACACCAAAATCCCGCATTTTGTCTGCAAAGGTTAATAAAATGTCAATTTGTTATTCGTTTAAGTTTTGACATAATTTTACATTTATTTTCAGGTCACGAACACGAGGTTTTAAGCATAATGTGACCGCCTGATGGACGGAAATTAGCATTTGGTCGTAAAAATGGTCATATCTTTATGTGGAATCCTGAAACCGGAAAAGAAAATGGGAAAAACTTTGACGAAACATTGAAATTTTATAAACTATTTGGCTCGGAGCCTCTACATTTAAATCATGAATGCGGAAGATGTGCTAGTTCCTGCAAAGTACATTATTCCAACATGTCAAATGACAAATTTTACTCTTTTTTAAAATTTTTTTTAGGTTTATACAGTTCGCATTTGGGACACTGTATTAGGACATACATTATTAATATTTTACAGAATTGTAAGTTCTGAAGTTCTGAAGTTCTGACTCGTTTAATATTTCCTTTTTTAATTTTCAGATAATTTTAACTTCTCAACCTCAACATCCATTCGATATTGCAATTTACGGTGATTATATATTTTCGACCGCTTGGTTGCTGCACGCGGTCTGAGATTAGGGGAGAATCCTAATCTGTGTCCCAAGATGAACTGATGTTTCGAGCTGGTGCTACAAGGTGTCGCGATCGAGTAAATTATTTTCGATTACTTTTCGATATATTCTTCATTATTTTTTTATTTTTTGGGGTGATTATGGTTTAAAATTGTTTTAATTTCTGCTAAAAATGCATTTTAGTTAATTTTAATTTAAAGTTAATTATATTACGACATTTCGCGTTTGTTTTGCATTAGTTACGTCATCTCTCGCCTTGGCTGTCATCAGCCAATGGAAATGATTGTCTGACATCAGCCAATGGAAATGCTTGTCTGACATCAGCCAATGGAAATGCTTGTCTGACATCAGCCAATGGAAATGCTTGTCTGACATCAGCCAATGGAAATGCTTGTCTGACATCAGCCAATGGAAATGCTTGTCTGACATCACTTTGATACTTCCGGTAAAATCGTTTAGTTTTCGTTGAGGTCGAGCGAGCTACGAGTGCGAGTAATAGGATTTATTCGCATTTTACAACGCATTTATTTATTTTCTGTATTCTGCATTCTGTTTATGTATTTAATTGTAAGTTGAGCTTGTTTTAGTTTTTGTCGTTTTTCGCGCGAGTTGTTTTAAATATTTTAGTGTTAATTTCATGTTTCGTCCATTTTATATTACGTTGTGCTCGTTTTGTTAGGGTCCGTCGTGGCTATTTTGTGCTGTGCTAAGGTTTTCTTTCGCCAGCACTGAGTTGCCAATGTTTTATGTGTAATTTTAAGCGCTGTAAATGTTTTCTGAAATTTCATATTCTAATTTTTTTTTGTCTTTTTCAGATTTTATCACTGCGATGCGAAGTTGCGAAGTTGGCCTTTGACAGGAAAGCAGCCGTCCACAATCACCACAGGATTTTTTCATTTTGTATTTTCTTAGTTCATTTAATGTATAATTTGTATTTTCTAAGTTCATTTCATGTATAATTTGTATTTTCTAAGTTCATTTCATGTATAATTTGTATTAAGTTCATTTCATGTATAATTTGTATTAAGTTCATTTCATGCATTTATTAAGTTCTTTTGCAATTCATTTTCTTTGGCTATCTCATTTTAATAACTGCTCTGCAGTTTTATTATATAAGTTAAATAATAATAAAATAAAATATATAAATAGTTTATAAGTTTTTTTATTTTATTGAATGAAATATAAATATATACAGGGGAATTTATGAATAAATTATAAAAGAGAAGATAGGCGAAATCGCGGCGGCCCCTCTTTATCCAGGGCCGGACAATCGAACATGACTTTAAAGTCATGTTCGATTGCCGGCCCGCAATAAGCAACGTCTCGCGTCATGGTCGAATGGAACCTGAAAATAATAAAAATAATAAAAATATCAAAAACATGTCAAACAAACAAAAATACAAAATGATACCATTATAATTACGACTTCGTAGCATCGTCGGCCCAATGGCGGTCCATTACACCTGAAAAGAAAGAAAAAATTACAAAATAAAAACAATTATCAGAAACACCAATTAAAATTACGCATCCAAGTTAAGTGAAGTGAAATGCATTCTTCGCTATTCCTACAGCGCTTGTTAAATTCTAATGCAAATGTCGGTAAAACGAAATAAAACGATGCACAAATGACAACTATACTAATGGCGCAGCGTGACTAAACTAAATAAAATGACGCACAAATGACGACTAAACTCGAAATAAAAACAAAATTGAATTAGAATAAACTAAAATCAGAAAATAAGAAAATAAGAAAATAATCTTAAAGACAGAATCACAACTGGAATGGCGTGACATCTGGCCTCCGCTCGCACTGACAACCGCAACTCGAGTGAGCGACGGAATGTCTCGGCAGATGTACTCACTCAAAATATTTGCATGTCGCCTTTGAAATTAACTTCCGTCGTAATGCGACACCTCGCGACAAAAACTAAAAGTTTTTTTCTAATAATTCTAATATCTAAAGACACAGTAAATAAAACTATCAAAACTAAGTAATTATGCATACCGAATGAGGAAATGAGAATGTGCTGAGAAGGTGCTTCTCAGAATGAAGCGATGTGTCGTCTGGAGCCGGATGTTGGCGGATTAAAAACTTCTCGTATTCGTAGCTCGCACGTCGCCATTATTGTCTCGTCATTTTCGGTCCCATGATGACTCGCGTGATAGGAAGTGATGTCACGATTTTCATCACTGCCATCTAGTGCCGATTTCCGTTAAGCTGGCTTAGGAGCGATTTGCAGGAAAACATTCAACTACACGACGGCGATCATCGAGCTGCCGTCGAGATGCTTTCGAGAGTACTTGTGACATTAGGATTCATTCGGATTAGACGAGATTAGAGAAATTATTAC
Source organism: Strigamia maritima (assembly GCA_000239455.1). Taxonomy (NCBI): domain Eukaryota; kingdom Metazoa; phylum Arthropoda; class Chilopoda; order Geophilomorpha; family Linotaeniidae; genus Strigamia; species Strigamia maritima. The sequence goes on along the minus strand of AFFK01018505.1, from coordinate 2,260 downwards.
TTAGCGGTACCGTATTTAATTTGATTTTTTGAAACAAAATTGTGTATTTGCCCATCTCGCAAGATGTAAATAAACATTGATAATTAACATTGATATCATAGTGGTGTATTGAATTTGTACGCGAGACGTTTTTATTTTCCAATGCAATTCATATAATGCGAGTTCTTTAATGTGCTTTGGCGCCATTTAGCGAGAATTGTTGCGAACTAGTGTCGTATGATTTTGTAATTTTTTCATTTTTTATCCAAAGATGTCGCGCCTACCGAGCGGAAGCTGCGCTCACTAAGCAGAATGTAATATTCAAATTAATTTGACGTCACACTTTGTAACGGCGTCGCCGAATCTCATTGGTTCTTATCAGCCAATGGAAAACATGACGTCACTTTGTAATTTCTTCTGGCTTCGCCGGTTGCTCGGCTCAGCTCGGCTCGCCGAAGGAATTTATCATTTTTGTTTCTTTTAGGTTCTCGTAAGTTATATGTTTAATTGTGTCGTATTTTACTACATTTTAAACAGCGTTGTCTCAGTGTTACATTTAAATTATTTTAATGTTTTTATCTTTATGTTTAGTTGTTTTTACTTAACTTTATGTAAATTATAATACGCGCATGCAAATTAAAGTAAACTTGTTAATTTTCTCACATTTTTGTTCGAGTGTTTTAGTTTGCTATTTTTGTTAAAGTTTTGATTTTGTATTTTTGTTAAAGTTTTGATTTTGTATTTTTGTTAAAGTTTTGATTTTGTATTTCGTTAATTTTTTTGTATTTCGTTAATTTTTTTGTATTTCGTTAATTTTTTTGTATTTCTATGTTTATTTTTCAGAACGGAACAACCCCGCTATTTGAATGTTTTCAAGATGACTGACGACAACAACAACAACATGGAATTCGTAATTGTAATGTATAACTGAGTTTTATTTTTATTTAACGGATTTTTACATTTTTTTCTTTACAGATAATCGCGTTAAAGACATGGAAGCCATGTTCTGAATACAATTGTTTTATATAATTTTTACGTTCGATTTGTAATTTTCTAAGTTGTTTAATTTTTAAATTTATTTTCTAAGTTGTACAATTTTTAAATTTATTTTCTAAGTTCTTTTTGTACAATTTTTAAATTTATTTTTGTACAATTTTTAAATTTATTTTTGTACAATTTTTAAATTTATTTTCTAATAAAAATGTTGAAAATTAGACTATCTTATTTAAATAGCTGCTTCGCAGTTTTGTTATAATGAATAAAATAAAAGTAAAAATATTTTATAAGTGTTTTTTATTAATAAAAAATAAAATATGAATACATGAATAAATTATAAAAGAGAAGACAGGCGAAATCGCGGCGGCCCCTCTTTATCCAAGGCGGACCGGACAATTAAATATCACTCGACTTTGTTTTCTCACGTTTAAGTCTTTAAAAATGCAATATTTGTATTTCCTAAGTCGGAAACACAAACCACAACACTTTTAAACACTTAACACATGACAAAACAAAGTAAAATGATATTTAATTGTCCGGTCCGCCCTATACGAAAAGCGACGTCATGGTCCTGGTCGAAGTTCGAAGTTCGAAGTAACTGAAAATAAAAATAAAAATAAAATGTCAAAATTATGCCAAAAAAATCAATTTCAAACGTATACATTACCAATTTCTAAAACGCTTATACTAAAGTCGGACTAACAACTAACACGCGCTCATCTCAGCATAGAGCGAGACAAAGCAGAGCAAAACAAATTATTCTTAAATTAAATGTTAAACAAAATGGCGCAAAATAAATGTAAAAGCAAAAAGAAACGGCAGCGAAAAGCAGAAAACAAAAACAGCGAAAAATGACATTTAAAGCTGAGCAAAGCGGAGCAAACTATTCTTAAATTAAAATATAAAACAAAACTGCGCAAAAATAAATGTAAATTTAAAAAATAGGACAAATTACCATGCTAAATACGAGTGAAAATGCGGCTTAAGCGAAGCCAAGCAGAAGCATCCACCGATAACAACTGAACTGCTCGAGAGCAAATGAGAATCTAAAATGCGGAAATGAGCAAAATCATGCGCAGAAACTACGTAACCTCACCTGCGCCGCAAAGTCGACTGAGCTATCTTCAAACTCTCAAAAGAATGACGTGTGAAACTCGGCAAAAATTTTGCATATTGAATAAATAATTAGCAAAAGTACAGCAGCTTGGCTGCTACATCTATCGGCAAAATCTTCGAACTGAAAACTTGATAAAAACCTGTAAAATTTACGAAAAAAACAAACAAA
>JH431342.1:34305-66206 GCA_000239455.1 Strigamia maritima | reverse complement strand
TTTCAATAACTTTACTTGACGATTGTATTCATTCACTAGAGAATCTGTCAACTTTGTGATTGCAATTGCAGTCTCCTGAGCCTAAAAAGGTAAATAATAATTGTATTCACCTTGTACAATCGATTCTCTTATACAGTTGTTTACCTTCTCTTTTACAATAGCAGCATATTTGTACATTAACAATAGTAACCAAAGTACTCGAAATGTGTATAATGATGTAAAACTAAGATGTAATTCACCCTTAATACCAAAGCGAAGCATCACACAAATGTAAATAATGTCTGTAGCTATCCAAACTGCTAATAATGCATCAAATAATTTATTCACTTCATTTATCCAGTGAATATTTTTATAGTAGTTGTAATGATGATTCAACATAATCTTCTTTTCCGCAATACTTGTTGCCACATCAGTCATAAGACATTCAAAATTAAATGCAAGTAAAATGCATAAATAAACAAATACAACCTTAGTTGTTTCATTCAAAAGAATAGTAAACCAATAATACAATTGAAATATTTTCCACATGACAATAATGTACTGATTGCTGGCTTCTTCGTTAAACATTACTATTTCTCCGAAAGAGGTAATTATAATTACTGCATTTGAAACAGCCATTATTACAATTAAGGTTTTCCCTGCACGTTTTCTGTAATCAGGCGTAATATTTGCTAGCAGTTGATTAAGACATTGTGAAAATTGAGTTTGTCTCTTGTACAGCACAACCAAACATGTGAACGACTGTATCCAACAAATCAAAATAGAAATCAAAAAACAAATATAGTCAATAGAAGGATCATTAACGCCTTGCAATAACATAAATGATATGTATATTGTATTAAGCAGTACATGTGACGATGCGAAACTTGTAAAACAATATTTTCGTGCTGTGGGTGCATTCTCATCTGATATTTGAAACCCGTAACACTTATAAAAGTATTTCCAAAAGCGATTAATTTTTAAAGTAGGATTATCAACATCTACAGTTGGTTCCAAACTCTGAACTTGCAATTGCATGATGCTTCTATTCGAGAGTTATAATCAGTTAATGGTCAAACACATTAACACGCAGTATTTTTTATTGAAATTAATTTATGTACATTGGACTCGATAAGTGGTCATGGTAACAGCGGGATCATTATTTTAAATGTAAATATTGAATCTATGCTGCCCCTGAAGTTTTAATGCTTTACATAATTGAAGAGATAAAGATAAAGTAGGAATTGTTTGTAAAAACTGTCACTAGAAAAATAAAATAATATAGAAAAAATATATTTTTTGTCAAATTGGCAATATTTATTTATTTAATTTTGTCAAAGACAACAATATGATTCACTTTTTTTATTGAGTTTTAAACGTACAATTACTTTACGAACAGGTACAACATAATGATGCACATAATGATACAACATAATCTTCTCTGTCAAAGAACTGAAAGAAGCAATACTTGTTTCCACATCACTCATGAGACATTCAAAATTTAATGAAAGTAAAATGTAGAAAAAAAGAAATACAATTTTAGTGAATTCATTCAAAATGAAAGTAAACCAAAAGTAAAATGCAGCCATTATTAGTAATAGATATTTCCAGACACGTTTCTTGTGAGCAACCGTAATATTTTTAACAATTGATTTATACATTTTGAAAATTGATTTTGCCTCTTGTACAACACTACTAAACAAGTGAACGATTGGGTACATGGCAATTAGAATACAAATATTTTCAATTGTGCTATCAGTAATAACATCAAGTAAACACTGTATGGCCGCCAGTGCATTAGTTAGTACGAGTGATGCTGCAAAAATTGCTAAATGAAATTTTTGTGCTGTTGTTGCATTTGCATTCTCATTTGATAATTGTAATCCGCAACACTTATAAAAGTATTTCCAAAAGCGATTAATTTTTAAAGTAGTGTTATTGTACTTGTATGATGATTTCCTTTGCGAACTTGCGATCTGTAAGCTGTAAGCTGATGTATAGTACTAAGTGTGCAGTAATACGTATAATTTGCCAGTATAGAGGAAACAAAATGTATGTTGTCACCGATATAGCCACACTATAATAAAATGTATGACATTGGCATCATAAAACACATTTTATGTCTAAAACGCGACAAGATAAACATTTATAATGAAGATTTAATTGATTTTCTATATTTATTATTTTATACTAATAAATGAGGACATTTATTTTAGTTGTTCTACTTAAAGACAGTAGCTGCATTCAAAAAGTCATGTTTAGTGTTTGTGTTTTAAATGTACCATTGAATCAATGGTAAAATTTAAAACACAAACACTAAACATGACTTCTTGAATGCAGTTATTGAATGGCATGACTATCTAAGACAGAAATGTTGTTTGAAGGGTTGTAATCAATTTGTGTATGTACACCCAGTTTTATCAAAATGACGCTTCGTTAGAAAATTTAATTTATGTACCTTGACTCCATCAAATAAAATGGTCATAGTAATAACAGTATACAAAACACATCACGCAATGTGCGTTATATTGTGTAAATATTTTACCCGTGCTGCCCCTGAAGTGTGAAAAGTATGTATCGGTGCTTTCGGGCAATGCATCGTATAAAAGACACCCATTTGCAACTGCATTAAGATGAATGTTTCAAATATTCAAATTTCAATTCAGAAATAATTGTTGTAAATTTACAATTAAATGGCTTTTTCATTAAAATATGTATTTGGATTATGGTAATATTTTTTCTATTAGAGTGTGTGTTAATTTATTGCCAAATGTGTTTTTATGTTGAACAAAGTATAGTTGTGACAACATTGTCCACTAGGAAATCATGCTGTGTTTAAATACAAAGGTAGAATAATTTTCTATTTTTATCATTTCAGTGAAATTTTTTTATCGAATGGCAAATGCAAGTTACTTGGTTTGGAACATCACTATCATATATGTTATCAACGTTCCAACAAGCTAGAATGAAACCAAATTAACTTATTACTGTTAAAAAACAATTCTTTCAATAATGTTTTTTTTTCATCTGAATTTACAGTTAGAATAGATCCTTTGGTTATAATAAAATAACCAGACACGTTAATTCCAACGGATGATAAAGACAAATCATGTATAAACAAATTGCAATTCCAGTTGTTTACATCTTTTTGGCCAGTTAGATTAAACACCTAGTTTTTAAAGTATGACACAATTAATAACTTATATTATTATCATGAATGATTTCAATAACTTTACTTGACGATTGTATTCATTCACTAGAGAATCTGTCAACTTTGTGATTGCAATTGCAGTCTCCTGAGCCTAAAAAGGTAAATAATAATTGTATTCACCTTGTACAATCGATTCTCTTATACAGTTGTTTACCTTCTCTTTTACAATAGCAGCATATTTGTACATTAACAATAGTAACCAAAGTACTCGAAATGTGTATAATGATGTAAAACTAAGATATAATTCACCCTTAATACCAAAGCGAAGCATCACACAAATGTAAATAATGTCTGTAGCTATCCAAACTGCTAATAATGCATCAAATAATTTATTCACTTCATTTATCCAGTGAATATTTTTGTAGTAGTTGTAATGATGATTCAACATAATCTTCTTTTCTGCAATACTTTTTGCCACATCAGTCATAAGACATTCAAAATTAAATGCAAGTAAAATGCATAATAAACAAATACAACTTTAGTTGTTTCATTCAAAAGAATAATAAACCAATAAAACAATTGAAATATTTTCCATATGACCATAATGTACTGATTGCTGGCATCTTCGTAATTTATTAACATTTCTCCGAAAATGGTAATTATAATTACTGCATTTGAAACAGCCATTATTACAATTAAAGTTTTCCCTGCACGTTTTCTGTAATCAGGCGTAATATTTGCTAGCAGTAGATTAAGACATTGTGAAAATTGAGTTTGTCTCTTGTACAGCACAACCAAACATGTGAACGACTGTATCCAATAAATCAAAATAGAAATCAAAAAACAAATATGGTCAATAGAGGGATCATTAACGACGTAAAATAACATAAATGATATCCATATTGTATTAAACAGTACATGTGACGATACAAAACTTGTAAAACAATATTTTCGTGCTGTGGGTGCATTCTCATCTGATATTTGAAACCCGTAACACTTATAAAAGTATTTCCAAAAGCGATTAATTTTTAAAGTAGGATTATCAACATCTACAGTTGGTTCCAAACTCTGAACTTGCAATTGCATGATGCTTCTATTCGAGAGTTATAATCAGTTAATGGTCAAACACATTAACACACAGTTTATGTACACTGGACTCGATAAGTGGTCATGGTAACGGCAGACCATTATTTTAAATGTAAATATTGAATCTACACTGCCCCTGAAGTTTGAATGCTTTACATAATTGAAGAGATAAATATAAAGTAGGAAAAATTAATTGTTTCGTGAAAACTGTCACTAGAAAAATGAAAAAATATTTTTTTTTTGTCAAATTCACAATATTTATTTATTTGTCAAAGACAAAAAAATATGATTCACTTTTTTGATGAGTTTTTAAACTTACAATTACTTTACGAACAGGTGCCTCGTATTGTAAGAGCTGCACACTATAACAGTATACAGAAACTAATAAAGGAAATGTACAACGGAATTTCAATACTTGACAGTTATAATTTACTCAATAAAGTGGACATTCACCAAATTATTTTGAGATTCAAAATAATAGAATCGTTATTATAAAGTATTTAAACAATATTAGAGCATAGTATATAGAGTCTATAGTCTATATACTATGATTAGAGTAATTAAACACAAAGGTAGAATGATTTTCTTCTTTTTTTATCATTTCAAAGAAATTTTTTCTATCGATGGGCGATGCAAGATTCACATTTATTTGGTTTGGAACATCACTATCGCATATGTTATCAAAGTCCCAACAAGCTAAAAGGAAATTACATACTTTATTATTTTAATATTTTTTCTTTCTATATTTACAGTAAGAATAGATCCTTTAGTCATAATAAAATAACCAGACACGTTAATTCCAACCGATGATAAAGACAAATCATGTATAAGCAAATTGCAATTCCAGTTGTTTACATTTCTTTGGCCAGTTAAATTAAACACCTAGTTTTTAAAGTATGACAAAACTAATAATAAGTTATATTATTATTATCATCAATATTGATAATTAATTTTACTTGAGGGTTGTAATTATTAACTTGAGAATCTGTCAATTTTGTTATTGCGATTGCAGTCAACTGAGCCTAAAAAAAGAAAATTATATAATACAACAAAGTCTGAATACTTGATTCTCATTTGTTTACCTTCTCTTTTACAAGGGCAGCATACTTATACATTAACAACAATAACCAAATTGTTCGAAGTGAATAGACTGTTGTTAAACTTAAGGATATTGTGTTCTGAATTACAAAGTGCAGTGACACAACAACAGAAACAATATCACAAGCTATCCAAACACCCAATAATGAATCAAATAATTTATTCACTTCATTTATCCAGTGAATATTTGTGTAGTAGTTATAATGATGATTCAACATAATCTTCTCTGTGAAAGAACTGAAAGAAGCAATACTTGTTTCCACATCAGTCATGAGACATTCAAAATTAAATGAAAGTAAAATGCAGAATAAAAGAAATAGAATTTTAGTTGTTTCAGTTAAAATAACAGTAAACCAATAGTAAAATGAATTTATCTTCCACAGAAAATTCAACGGGTCGTTTGGGAAATCTATTACCACGTCAGCTGTACTGCTAAATACAATTACTGCAGTTGAAGCCGCCATTATTAGTAATAGAAACTTCCAGACACGCTTCTTGTGAGCAACCGTAATATTTTTTAACAATTGATTTATACATTTTGAAAATTGATTTTGCCTCTTGTACAACACTACTAAACAAGTGAACGATTGTGTCCAATAAGCCAGCGTGGAAATTAGAATACAAATATTTTCAATTGCGCCATTAGTAATAACATCAAGTAAACACTGTGTGGTCGCCAGTGCATTAGTTAGTACGAATGATGCTAGAAAAATTGTAAAATAACATTTTTGCGCTTTCGTTGCATTTGCATTCTCATTTGAAAATTGTAATCCGTAACACTTATAAAAATATCTCCAAAAGCGATTAATTTTTAAGGTAGTGTTGTCTACATTTGATTCCAAACTATGTACTAATTGCATTATGATTGCCTTTGTCAAGTTGCGATCTGTTTGTAAGCTCATGTATATATAGTACTATAAGTGGACAGTATAATGTAAAGCTGCCAGTATAAAGCGTTTCCACGGCACTTTTTGTAAACAAAACATAAAATATTTGAAATTGAGTGTATGACATTGGCATTATAAAGCACATTTTATGTCTAAAACGCGACAAGATAAACATTTATAATGAAGATTTTATTGCTTTTTTTATATTTATCATTTATGTCAATATACTTTGCAGGACATCGATTCATGAGGAGTTGAGGACATAAAGACAGCATTCAAAAAGTCGTGTTTATACTTAATATAATTGATAGAAGTTTAATTTATGTACGGTACCTCGACTTCGTAAAATAAAATGGTCAAAGTAATATTTAAAAAACCATCAGAAACATCATGCTATGTGTATTTTATTGTCACCCGTGCTGCCCCTGAAGTTTGAAGTATCGGTGCTTTGGGAAAATGCATCGAGTAGATATGCAGCCGCTTGAGCTGCACACAAACAGGAATTGAATTGTGCCTCCGATACGGTACACAATTTTTTGAAAAAAAAATAATCATAAATTCTATATAACGGAAATGGGTAAAAAGTGTATTTTAGGAGCACCTCTCAAATTTTGTTAAAAATTACTCACCAGACGTAGTTTTATGTGCAGATTCCGAATCTGCAATCCGTTTTTGTCGGAAACGCACTGAAATTCGATTTTAATTTCAATTTCCAGTTCACTTTTTCCATGTTCTAGCCTAATGCCTGCGGCTGACCTCACCTTAATAGGTGAAATGGACTGGAAATTGAAATTAAAATCGAATTTCAGTGCGTTTCCGACAAAAACGGATTGCAGATTCGGAATCTGCACATAAAACTACGTCTGGTGAGTAATTTCCATCTATATTGGAGGTGCCCCTAAAATACACTTTAGCCTGGAAGGGTTTCAATGGAATTTCAAAAATTACAGCTATAATTTACTCAATAAGGTGGACATTCGCCAAATTACTTCGAGATACAAAGTAATACCATCGTTTATTAAAGTATTTTTTGGAATAATAATGTAATTTTATTTATTTACAGTGCAATTCTCATGGTCATCAAATCAAGCAACTTTGCTGACAAATCAGAGTATTCAACTCAATCATACTAGTTATTCTTATTTACAACTGTTTAAAAACATTCACATGATTTGTATTTTAGCCTTTCCTGTTGTGATCTGGATAGCCCTGGATCTTATAGAGCAGTGGAAGCGTTGCTCAAAAATGTAAACTCGTTTTTGCAAAACTCCCAAAATCCTTTGTTTGGTTATTTGACAATAACTCGTCAACGCGTTGTCAGATCGAGATGGAACGCACACCATTCGAACCAGCGTGAAATTCGACATCGAATGAGCTGCGAAACACTTGAAAACCTCTAAGCGTTGACGAGATACTTACATAAATGCGAGATACTTACGTAAACGTGTGTGCAGCAACATCAAGGCAAATTTTCTTTCCTTAATTAGGACTAATTAGGCACAGCATGCACTCGTCCGTCTAGCAAAAACATATTCCAGATATGGACTGCAAAATCCTCTTGATGAAATTAACTCACTCTTTTAGGCATCCATAAATAAACAGCAAAACTTTGGTTTAATTCCAAAGGACAAAGGATTGGGAAAACATGGCTTCAACTTCACACACTTTTCAGGAAGTGAGGTCAGAATAATCTCAATCCCAGAAACCGAACAAATAAATCAGCTGATGACAGACATGCCAAAAATAGAACATATATGCAGTCATGCAAGGTCTGTCATCAAAAATGCTTTTCATAAGCAAAGAGGCATAAAACTCAGCCTCTTACATCTAGATGGTGTGGATGAATCACTTAGCAATAAATAATAAATACATTCGCTGTTTTATGAAATAAAACCAACATGAGAAAATGAAATAAATTTTCCAAACACCAAATCTACATTTGAAAATAGTAAGAAAGCTACTAAAACAAATCTGCAAACAATAAAATAAATTCCTAAACTCGGAATAACATACAAAAACAATTAAATATACGTCCGCACAATAAACCATTTTTCAGTTTACACACCAACATTTTCTTATTAATTTGTTTATTGGTTTTTTTAAAAAATTTAAAAAACTTACAAAGATTACTTACCATGGAAATTTTGAAAAAAATTGGAGAAAAAAATGCCTTGATCAAGAATTATCTTAAACTTGTCATCTGCAGGTAAAGATATAAAATAATTTGTTTTTGTTTACATATTCATTGCATAACATATATTTTATCTATTTATGTCTATGAAAACCTACCAGCAGAAGACACAAGCGAAAAAAAAAATTGGAAACCAGAAATCTTTTACTAGTCTATTCAATATTATGGTTATACTTGACATCAATTGCTGTTTGTTTATACTTCGTGATAAATAGAGCATCTTACTTCAGTTTTCCCAAAGTCTTTCTTAGAAATTCAGAAAAATTATTGCCAAATGCCAATCCAATCAATAAACAAATTTCTCTTTTTAATATCGTCATTTTGCAAAAATTTATAATTTGCAGTTAAATTTTGATTTGTTGTGCTATGTAAACTCTTCTGCGATTTAATGGCTGAATACGTCGGAAGTTATTCCTCAAAGGCATATGAAAATAAGAGTCCATTAGTGTTGTAAAAAGATTTCGAAAACTCAACATCTGCATACGTATTAAAAATTTAATTATCAATTTGACAATTTGTTATTATATTTGTGGAATAAACTACCTGTTGTGTGGTCACGAAGAGAGGTTCTGTGAAAACTGTCCAAACGACGACTTCACTGCATGGGGGCGTTGTCAACGAGCCCCAGTAACGGAAGAAGTTACTTTGGTTGGGGATGAGGTTTAGTAAATCAAAAGGTTTTAAAGCTGCTGTGTTACCAGCGAATTTCACGAGTTCAAACATGGATGTTATTTTTCTAATGAAGGATTGATATTATTGTCGTCAATCTGTGAAATTTTATATTTTTAGTAAACATATTTAAGTCTAATTTTTATTACTGACGTGGAAAAGAACTGCTAGCACTGCAATGGCATCCGATTTCATTGAAGCCCTTGCGCTGGTGAGGTTTGTAAATTTTGAACTAAAATAAACAAGATGCATCTAGGAAAAAAAAAAAAAAAAAAAAATACAAATCATCAATCCAGAAAATACAAAATTAAAAAATAAAAAAATATTGTTTACTTCTAATGGCGCTCTATTATTCTTTATTGTGTGTTCCGATCCTTGAAAATCATTACTTCCCCAATGAAAATGAAGGTTACTAAAAGTATATCTGTCTAATAATCCACCACTTGTTAATTCTAGCTGCAGAGTATACTCGAATTGAATCATAACTGAAAAATATTATGTTTATGTTGGTTCTTCTATTTTTTCTATATAATTATTTGATATTTTTATTTTTATTTACGTGTATGACCATCGTTTAGCATTGTGACTGATTTGGGTGAAATATCGTGATTCAAGAAATTAAATGCTGGCATTGGAATAAGACTTTTCTTCATTTCTTCTTTCCCTAGTGGTATTGGAGATTGATTGTTTCCACAACACATAATTGAAATATCACACCAATCATCTTGATCTATAAAAAATAATAAATTATTATTTATAAATATATATACATATTTTTTTTTTTTTTTTACAATACTAACTGATGTGATTCCATGAAAGATCAAGGTTTTGCACATTGTTTCTAGTTGCTTCCACTGAAGCACAAAAATAATAATAATAATAATAATAATAATTATTATTATTACTACCAACTGCTAGTTGTTGTAGACGCATTGCAGTGAAGTACCACTGTTTTGATGGGGCAGCAGGAGTTTCTTGATAATAATCATTTTTCTTCAAATTGAAATTTTGCTTACCTGAGATAGAACTCAAAATGACTAGAAACCGAAGCAGTAACATGGTAAAGTGATGAAATGTAAACAAACTTTCTTTTATTTTATAAAATGATAAATAATATTAGTGCAGGTAAAATGAATCTGACAAACAATACAAAAAAAATGCGGAAATAATAGCGTAAATTTATTCCATTCATAAAAACAAATTAAAAAAAAAAAAAAAAAAAAAACGGATGTAAACATAATAAACAATTATAATTTTATGACAGCAATAAGGTGCCAAGATTAGCATTGAGTTAAATGAGGGCATCCAAGTGGCATGAAACTTAAATGATACATGCAGATGATGATTTTAATGCTTTATGAATTTACAAAAAAAACAAAAAAAAACAAAGAACAACAAAAAAAAAAAAAAAAAAAAAAACAATTTTATTAAACCATCTTATTTTATCTCTTTCTTTTCAAAATTTACAGTTTTATCACAACTTGATTTATTAGGTCACTGTACCTACAATATCTAATCTCAATAAAACATGGCCTCTGATGGTGTGTCGACTGTTGCCTTAAAATGTGGTCTAGTAATCCAAGGCTGTATTATGACAACTTTTGAAGGTCGACAATTTATTGCCTTTAAAGGAATTCCTTATGCAGAACCACCAACTGGAAATTTGCGCTTTAAGGTTTATGTTTTGTGATTTATTAGTAATAGTAAAAATAATTTCAATTTATATTCAAATAGCCTCCTGTTAGGAAGGTTTGGAATGCTCATAATTTTGAAGCCACGAGTGAAATAGAATCGATTCAATTTGACATGATGACTAATACTTTAATCGGTCAAGAAGATTGTCTTATTTTAAATGTTTTCACCAAAAAAGTACATTTAAATTTCTCGCAGAATGACTTTACTAACTAAATTGATAATTGATTTTTTTTTTTTTTTTTTTTTTTAAATTTTCAAGACTCAAAACAAATGTCCGGTTATCGTTTTTATACATGGCGGAGCATATTGCTCGGGTTCCGGTATCATGTATGGACCCAGGAAATTATTGGACCAAGATGTGGTTTTGGTAACAATAAATTATAGACTTCATGTGTTTGGTAAAAAAACTTTAATTATTATTATTATTTTTTTTTTTGTTTTTTAAATAAATGTTTTTTTATTTATATTCAGGTTTTCTAAGTACTTCGGACAAAGTTTCACCCGGAAATTACGGTTTATTAGATCAAATTGTAGCTCTCCAATGGGTACAAGATAACATTGATGTTTTTGGAGGTGATCCAAACTGTGTAACAGTCATTGGACACAGCGCAGCAGCTGGTGGTATAATGCATCTTATGCTTTCACCACTTGCAAAAGGCATTATATTAAAATATAAATCATAATTTATAGTGAAACTCATGTATAATATTATAGGTTTATTCCATAGAGCAGTTTTAATGAGTGGTAATTCATTGTGTTCTTGGGCTTTGAGTAAAAATCCTAAATACTGGACGATTAAAGTTGCACGTGCTGCAGGATGTGAGAGTTCGGATTCAGCTGAAATTGTCGATTATTTGAGAGAGTTACCAGCAGTTAAATTGACTAAAATTCATAGTAAACTTTGTGTTAGTTTTGAAACTCATTACATATTACATAAAGTAAAGTTATTTCTATTATTTATTGTAGAAAGAAGTTTTAGTGCCAATGAGTCCAGTTGTAGATGGTCATGTATTACTAGACAACCCACAAACACTGCTGGAAAAAGGTTTAATTGTGAATAGAGTCCCGGTTCTGATTGGCGTAACTAAAAACGAGGGTTTAACGTTTTTACCAAGTAATATTTACGGTATTTAGTTTAATTTTTTACTTGTAATTTTTCATTTTATTAGTTCTCGATAAAAAGAATGCGGGATTGTCATTTTTCGAATTCATTAGACTGGCTACTGCTATGCCTTTAGACATTGAATTAAAACGTATCAGTAGTGAAACTAGAGAATTAATAGAAAATTATTATTTTAAGTTAATTGATCCTAAAGATGTCGAATCAGTTGAAAAGGCCGCTGTTAAAGTATGAAATGATGGTACATTTTATTGGATATCAATTATTTTGTATATTTTTGTGTAGGTTTGCAGTGATGGGGCTTTTAAAGTGGCGCATCACCATGTAGTTAATTTGTTGGTCAATGCTGGGGTTGAGATTTATGTTTACTCAAGCGATTACGTCACTGAATACAGCATCGCGGCATTGCGTGGTGTAAATATGAGAGGTTATTGATGTTTTTCAATTTTTTTTTAATTTTTTTATTTTTTTTTAATTTTTTTAATTTTTTATTTTTTTTTAATTTTTTAATTTTTTATTTTTTAGGTGTTGGACATGCCGATGATTTGTTTTTTCTATTTGATTGTCCGAAAGTATATCCATTACATTATGAGAGTCCTAATAATAGCACGGAAAATAATTTCTTGCAAATTTGGACCAATTTTGCTCGATCCGGGTACTCAAATACAAATTTTTTTTATGCATAGAAAATTTTTTTTAAATTAATTTTCTGTAGTGTTCCCTCACTGTTTTCATCCAATTGGGTGCCAGCGACTCGAGAAAACATTCCAATTTATCACTTAAGTGATTCTCTAACAATCGAAGCAGTGAAGCCCAACCATTTTGCTGCTGAGATCGATTTTTGGTTTAAACAAATACCCGCGTCTCTTAACAGCGAAGAAAATACACAAAAACACAAATTATAATTACAAAATAAAATATTTTATTCTGTCCATTGTTTCTGCAATGCATCTAATAATTTATTATACAGTAATGGCTTTACATCAATTGCCCACATGAAATCCAAATGATTGAATTTGCTAAATGGAACTTCGTAGACCAAAGAAACATTTTTTAGTTGTGAAACTAATTGTGTTACATCAGTCGGATCAGCCAAATAATCGTTATTAGCCCAAAAAATCGATATCGGAGTGGTGATTTTTGATAAATTGTATATCGGAGGAGTTGACTAAAAATTAAAAAAAAAAAATTAAATAAATAAATTAAAAGAAATAATAATTATTATGATTATTACTTGGTTATAATGATGCCAATTTTCTGTAGTGCCGTAATCATAATATTGAAAATGCGATGCCGTAATCAACTGCGCGTAATGAGTCATCGTTTGAAGTGATGTTGCATCCGGTGTGTGATAGACATGTACAGGTAGACGAGTCTAGAATTAAAATTTTCTACTTTTATTATTCAATATTTGCTTAAAAATGACTTTTTCTTACCGCATTGGTCTGTGCATAGTCAAATCCACTCAAAAGAAACATTGTATTTTCACAAATAACTCGAAGTGGTGAATCGCAGAGAGTTCTTGCTAGAAAATCAGCGATTATCGGAGGTAAATAGAATTTGCCATTTTGTAAGAATTTGTAAATCCATTCCACTTCGGTAAGAAAATGACTTAACACTCTCAAAGCGCCTCGAATGTTGTGAGTGAGTGTCACTGGCGCCAAAGTAAACCCAGCTTTTATCTATTAAATTAATATTCGACTGATTTACAATGATTTTTTTGATAAATATTTGATTTTTACAATGTTGTTGTATTCAGGTTGAGAAGACAGCAAAGCAAAAAGCATTGTGGTTCCCATGGAATGACCAACGTAGTAAATTTGTTTATATTTAGTGACTTTAAGCACGGTTTGGATGACAGATGGAACATCATATTTAGCCATTTCATCAAAACTTTTTAAATTATAATAAAAATATGTTAATTTATTTATTTTTTTTTATAGTTTTTTTAATTTTAGAATTTATTTCTGTACCTGAATTGCCAAAATCTTTTATCATTTGGAGAAAAATTTGTGTTGTTATAACCACATACAGTTCCACGGATATTTCCTAACCACACATCATAACCAGCATCAGCTAATAAATAAGCTAAAAATTTATTTTATAAAAATTAATAACAAAATTTTTTTTTTTTTTTATATTAAAAATTATATTGTCAATTCTTACCCAAATTTTTGTCAGGTGTGTTGGTGACCCAAACAACAGATGATGCGAGTAAACCGTGTTGAAGTAACACAGGTTTTCCTGGACCCATTTTCAATCCATTTTTCCCATGTGGAATTCGTTGTATTTTGAGTACATATCCATCTGATGTCTCAACAATGTGTTCTTCTACTGGATAACCATGATATTTGATTATTTCTGTCTGTTCAACAATGAAAAACAATTAAAAATCAAACAATTATTCAGAATAATAATGACCTTACCACATTCATAAATGCTTCAGGATCAATTGCAGGAAAGAATGTTTTCACTGATGCTCGGTAATCATTTTCTATTTCTTCTATGCTTAAAATATTTTCTTCTTTTAAGATTGTTTCTACTTGGAGAATTTTTTGTAAGTCGTCAATTGTTTGTGATGTTTGGCATTTTTCCGAGTTGAGACTCGGGGCCAGGAAAATAAGTAAAAGTAATTGTGATTTCATGCTTGCACAATGAGTGTCTAGTGTTGCAGATTGTCAAATGAAATAATTCTTGTTGATTTGACGTTTATTTACAGGATTTCCCCTTCACATCCTGCAGTTATTATCAGATGACATGTAATATGTGCATTTTTATCACGACCAGTCATCAAAGTCAAGTTTAAAGTACAAAATATAAATAGAAAGTGTCAAAGTGCAAAAATGTCTAAATTTTTAAAGAAAATATAACGGAATTGTGCATCATGTTTTTTATGTTCAATAATTTGTTAATAGATGTCGAGCCAAAAACGTTTTAGTGGTTTTCTAGAGTTACCATGACCACTTGTAATTACTCAGTATTGATTTAAAAACAAAAGAAATAAAGTATAGACAGTAGTCACAATTCTGGATAAGATAGCAGTAGCAAACATGCAAGTTCGAAGCTTAGAATCAAATGTTGATAACACTACCTTGAAAATTAATCACTTTTGGAAATGCATGTATAAGTGCTACGGGCTTGAAATATTACATGAAAATGCATCTAAAGTTAGAAAATGTCGTTTTGCAAGTTTCGTAATTTCTCACATTCTAAATAATTTAATAATGACTTCTTATTCGATATTTTTGGTCGTTACCGAATACTCTATTGAAAATATTTGTAGTTTAATTTCTTTTTTCACTTATTGGATCCAATCTTCTGTGTGTTTGTTTGTATTATACAAAAAACAAAATCAATTATCGCATTGTCTAAATCAATTGTTACAAAACATTTCGGCTAAATATAAGAAGCGTGCCTGGAAATTATTACAGCGAATAATTTATTTTACAAGTGCAATATATGTAACTGTTATTGCAGGAGGAATTCTAACGACCTTCCGCAGCGAGAACTTTCTTATCGCATGGAAGATAATGTTGCTTTTCGATTTGTTTGTTAGTATTTTTAATGAAACAACTAAAGTTGCATTTGTTTATTTATGCATTTTACTTGCATTTAATTTCGAGTGTCTCACGATTGAGATGGAAACATGTATGATGTCATTCAGCTCTTTAACAGAAAAGAATATTGTGCGTAATCATCATTATAAATTCTACAGAATTATTCACTGGATAAATGAAGTGAATGAGTTATTCGATTTAGTATTAGCTGCTTGGATAGCTGCAGACATTATTACAATTTGTGCGATGCTGAGATTTTTAATTATTGCCGAAATAAGTTGGAGTTTATCATTATCAATAGACACACTTCGAACATTTTGTTTGTTGTTGCTAATATATAAGTATGCTGCTCTTGTAAAAGAAAAGGTAAAAACAAATGAGAATTATTATTATTCAAACTTTGTTTTACTATAGTTTTTCTTTTTTATTTGAGGCTCGGGTGACTGCAATTGCTATAACAAAAATGACGGATTCTCGAGTTAATAAATACGATGTTCAAGTAACATTAAATATACTGAGAATAATATTTTAATAGACAATTTTTTTTATCATTCTTTTAAAATTAGATATTTAATTTAACTGACCAAAGCGATGTAAACAACTGGAAGTGCCATTTGTTTATGCATGACTTGTCCTTGACATCGGTAGGAATTAACGTGTCTGGCTACTTTATTATTTCTAAAGAATCAATTCTTACAGTAAATGTGACAGAAATCTTTATTGAAATGATTTTATATGGATTTTTGATTTTCTTTTATAGCTAATTGGAACATTGATTACATATATGGTGATCATGTTTCAAACCAACTAAATGTGAACCTCTAGCTAGCATTGAAAATCCACAAGAAAAACTGTCTACTCTAAACAAAATGCACTCAATTTGAAAATGTTAAGTACAATTTTATTTTGCAGTTTTTTGTGTGCAATTATTGAGTTTTGTATTTGAGTGACTCGTTAAAAAAATGATTACTCGAATTGTAAAGTACCTATGACAACGGTAATTGACAATTGATTGAGTACGGTACTGCTGTCTTGACTTCAAATCTAGGCACTCATTTATTATTTTTTTTATCACAAGCTTATGATAATTTTAAAATTATAAATATTTGTTTAAAATTTATATACATTATATAAGTCATTATAATTCATTAAATCATTAGGTACAGTTTCTTGGGTAATTACTTTTTTCCACATTAAAGGGACTCAAGTATTCTTCATGATTTCCTCTTTGGTTTGTTAATGATACCATTAATGCTTAGTTCCCACTTGGCAGAAACTCCGGCAGAAAATTTTGAGTGTAGAAAGCAGCAGTGTTTATAAATTGCCTTCCTTAGCTGGCATCCATTTTTAAATTCTACTTTTCTACAATTTTTTGCCCACTTTTCAGTCCACATACTTTTCTGCACTCAAAATTTTCTGCAGCAGAAAATTTTCTGCCGGAATTTCTGCCAAGTGGGAACTAAGCATAAGGAATTGATTAAACAGGCAAAAAAGTGTTTTTACATTGATTAGGCATTTGCTCACCTTTAGTCAATAAGCCACTGGAGCCACGCAGCGCCAACTGTCGATAATCGTACTGGAGACGGAGAGAGTCTGTACCTAACTAAATAATTTCCCTATATAAACACATTTTCTGTTTAATTTATGACAAATAAAAAGTATTATATGGCAATGTAGTATGTTTTTGTTGATTTTCTATTCCAGTAATACCGTATGTTACCATTCATAAAAAATAAATCTATGAGCCTGCCTTCACAATCTGATCACAACTCTGGAAAAAAGCAATCAAGCAGATTCAAAGCTTAGAATCAAATGGGGTGCTGTTACCATGACCACTTATCAAATCCAGCGTATACAAAATTTTGTAAGTTTTGTAGTATTGTACTTACTAGTAAATGCAGAAGTAAATTTACTTCTGGTAAATGCAATAATGACATCACTTTCTTTGTTGATTATCGACAGTATTTGTAACTACCGTAAGGCAGGGCGATTTGAGATTTGTCAAAATATTTGGGTCAAATTTAAAAAGTTGTTTTCAAGCCCTGCTGTGAGGCTAGCGTTGACAACAGTGCCACTGCACTAACAGCAAATGATAGCTTGGAGATGAACATGTGAAGCCTGGACAAACTCTGCATAAAAGTTTGGTCAACAGAATTTTTGGAATAAAAGTCACTCATATATTCTAATTAGAACACGTATAAACAAACTACTCCACAGCCAATTCAAGACATTGTATAGTTTTCTACATTTTGGGGTTCAAATGATACATGTTCTGAGAGGAGTTTCCCCAAGTTTCGGTTTAGTAACAATAACAGTTAACAGATGGCACCACCTTCTTGACCGCGGCATATTTGGGTCTCGGTTTGGAGGTTATTTGGGATTTAAGAATTATGGAAAAAAAGAGAAGTTCTAGAAATTTTAGATGACCAGGACGAATCCGAGTTATGTTTTAGAGTTCATTTCACGAAAAAAAATTTCCAATTTGAAATTTGTTTGGCCACAACATTACAGATAAATTTTTTTTTTTTTTGTCATCACCTGTAACTTATGGAACATCTCGACAACAGATGTACATATAAAGCAATTTAAGTTGTAATTTTAATATTTCCACTGTTTAAGCATACTTTTTCTCGTAATAATGCTGTTTTACACGTTTCTTTTCCATTAAATGAACATTTTTTTTTAAAAAACGAAATTTATAGACCTAAAAAGCCCCACAGAATGCTCTCATTGAGTTTTCATTAAGTTTTCATCCAAAAAGCATCAGAAAAAAACCATGACCCAAACATCCCCCACTGTGGGAAATTTGGGACACCCTCTTATTTTTTAAAAAACTCGATGACCATTGGTCAGAGAGTCAACTACTATTTTTTTGGAAAGAGCACATCAAGTTCTATGCAAAACGACTCTTAAATAGATGAATTTCACCAGACCTTTTCCTGGACATATCAAAATGTACAAAAATCGACCCGAATCGCCCCGCCTTACGGTATTCTAATTTCTATGTTGGCTTATTGGGCACAATCATTTGTGTGTTCGAATTGTGAAAAGACAAAAAGAACAACGAATCAATTGTTATCTCGCTGCTGGCCTTGAAAATTTCTATTACAGATAATAGAGAATTTGCGCACTTGAAATTTGTACAAACGTATGAACGTATCAACGTATGAACGTATGTTTCATACGTAGATACGTTGATACGTATTGTTAAAACGTACAGAATACAGATCAACGTAACAATTGAATTCTTACGTTGGTCCATACGTCCATCGCCTGAACGTATGAACGTATGAACGTATTGTTATGGGCATGTGCATAACAAACAAACCTCCACTTGTCACAGGGACAAGAAACCATAAAATATAAACACTTGCAAAACACTGAATTGGAACTTTTGTAGAGTAAATAATCAAAACAAGGAATTTCTCAAATCATAACATTTATTCCGGATCATTGCAATTTACAATGATCCGAGCTCGAATAGATCAAAATATAACAATAAACATAATAAATCAGACCGAGGCAATAAACCTTGAAATATATCAAAACTATACTTAATCTAATGACCAGGGAACTGGTTTAAAAACTAGTGAAACTTTAACTATGTTATACAGAGGCATATTTAAATACTAATAAATAAAAACATTACAAATCTTCTGGTGTTCCTGGTACTTCTAGTTCTTAAACGGGTCATAGCACTATCGAATCCTGCGATTATCGGCATTCATCGGTCGGATGATCGTCACAAATTAGCGATACCACGTGGTATCGACTTACACCTGTATTTCGAGTATTTGTGGTGAAAACTCACTCTTACTATTTCCAATTATTACATTCGAGTGAATATAATAATTGTATGCATTTAAACAAATGTACAACTATCGATAAGAAATTAAATAAAAGTATAAATTAGCAGGAAGAAGTCGGTTATGGAATCCAAAAGGAATTCCTCGGCCGTCATGATTGAGTCGGACGCACCGCATTAAACCGAATGCGTTGTTCTCAAGTGGTACGAACGTACGTGACAGTTAGCCCTCACTTCTGATACAGGTAGCGATTGCTGCTTGGTCCGAGCAGACTCGATACAATCAAGTTTTGTCCACAGGACTGGCTTACATGCAAAACCACAAGTATATTCTCGGTACATTTACCTTCGGGTTCTCAGGCCCGGCAACTACGGTCTTTAGGGCATTATGCCTACTTTAATTTTGCGTGACAGCTTGCCGGTTAGTTTTTAAAGCAAAAGGTGACAAAATGACTCTGAATGGTTACAGGTACAAGTTAAACATAGAAAATCATATAGATTCAACACTAATTCAGTACAAAGGCCCAGAATAAGCTCTTGCAAGAGCTTATATACTATGAAACCATGGGGTTTCTTGAGTTTTCCCCAATCAGGGAGCAGAGATACTGATAAGCAGATTAGCTGATTTGCATAATGAGTTGATCAAATCAAATCTACTCTCTGTTTGATATTCTGTGAACCCCACAGAATATTCCAAATATTCAAAAAGCACATGGTAATATTTAGGGTTAACTTTATTTATATTTATACTTAAAGTATTCTTATCCCTAAATAGTCTTATTTTATCTAGATAAATGTTTTACAACAATATTCATTACTGTTTTTGACACAACAATCATTTTTATCGATGATTTATTGTAACTTTTCTTTTAACAATGAATCATAAAATTTATTGTGAATTTTTCTCCTCATACTTAGTTAAATATAAAAGATATTTATTTAAACATTTTTAGCATAAAAGTTTTTATTTCTATAAAAACTTGAATTCTTATTTTGAACTTGGCACGATTTTGGCAAATCACGCCCTCTGGTGGCAATTCATAATATACTACTGTATTGGGCCGTCACACATCACCCCGTGGAGAAGTGAGTGCGTCTCGCCTCACAAAACATATTTATGAGATTATATCAACATGACGACTATTCGCCTGTATTGTGAAGTTTATGTGAATTCCACAATCTGGTAAGTTTTAATAAACTAATCCTGTTTTAGTAGTGTTTTCCTATTTACGCCAACATCTACTTACTCGTTATTCACTTAAAATATTCGTAATTTTCAAGCGAAGGTCTTAATATTTTGGTGAATGTTTCTACTAACTTATTTATTTTTTAATAAATTCTAAGTTTTTTCTTGTATAAATTTATTCAAGCGAATGTCTTTATTCATAAGAAATAAACGCAATTTTTATTGTACGGTAGCGAAGAAGTAAGTAAACTTATTTTAATTTTCAATTTGGTACACATTAATATTTATTAATTTTTTTATGCAACATGAAACATCTATTTAGATGATTTTTCTTCTTGATAATAAAAATTTTCTTGGTTTCTAATCGGAATTCTTTTTACTTTTTCTTCTTGGTTTTTTTTGAGCGAGGGGTGATAGAAGGGGCAGCTGCTTCTTTTTCCCTTTTGGCTGCGGCGCCGACGAGGGTCCGGTTCGTCGATTGACCGGAAAGCTTCTACTGAAGCTGTCTCTTCCTGTTTTTCAACTGCTTGTGCCCACGACTTCTTATCTCCACCTGGAGAGGTGGCTGCACAACTCACAGCTTTCTTAGTGGCCCCACTGGCTACAGACTCACCATCTGAATCCAATGGCATGTTGGCCACCTGTTGCGCTAACTCTTCGGTCGGAGAGTCTTCTGCTGTCAAAACTTCCTTGTCGTAGGTCACCATCTGCAAACGCATATACAAACTCGTCAATGTCGGCAACTTGTGATACCAATAGGTATCTATGTCCTTGTCAGGGGTCGATCCCACTTGGGATAACAAAATTTTCCAAATCTGTTCAGATTCACCGAATTTCCATTCTCTCTTCTTGTCGATAATGATTTTCATTATTGTTGTGGCCACCACATATTGCCCCCAAGGAGTGTATCAGCGTCTAATACACCAAGTAATTCGCTCAGCTAGAGCGATGATTGCCGGTGCATAATGGTTCACTTCCAGATGAATCGTTTCCTCCGGCAGAAATCCAGTTGGTTCTTTGTACGGCGTTACGTCAATAACTTCAGTGGGAGGAGGATCTTCGACTTTGACTTTTTCCTCCTTTTTTCCTTGTGCTTCTTTAGAGGTTCCGGATAGAGCTTCACTCTCCGTATCAGTCTGGGTGTCTCTGTCGGTTCCTTGAACTTCGAGGGGCAACCAGCTCTGCGGCGGAATCACTTTTAATCCATTTGAAGTCAAACGAGGTGTCAGCATTCGAGGATCCACGTGGATCGCTTCCCCCGCGAGACGAGTGCATTACCTTGCACGATAGGCACGTCGCCCAAATACGTTTTTCGCCGCGTTTCACTCCAATATTGTCATGATTTGAGAATCAGGTCTCCCTTTTCTTTATGTTTTACTGCAATTTTCTCATGTTTAGTGCGCACCTTATCTCGGCTAGATTTTGTATGTAAATGCCCTCTCCTCATGGTCACTGTCACTAGACAGCGCCCTCGAAGAAAGGATTGTCACATACTTTAATTTTGCGTGACAGTCTGTCGGTTCGTATTTAAAGCAAAAGATGACAAAATGACTCTGAATGGTTACAGGTACAAGTTACACATAAACAATCATATAGATTCAACATTAATTCAGTACAGAGGCCCAGAATAAGCTCTTGCAAAAGCTTATATACTATGAAACCATGGGGTTTCTTGAATTTTCCCCAATCAGGGAGCAGAGATACTAATAAGCAGATTAGCTGATTTGCATATCAGTGAGTCGTAATGAGTTGATCCAATCAAATGAACTCCCTGTTTGATATTCTGTCAACCCCACAGAATATTCCAAATATTCAAAAAGCACATGGTAATATTTAGGATTAACTTTATTTATATTTATTTTTAAAGTATTCTTATCCCTAAATAGTCTTATTTTATCTAGATAAATGTTTTACAACAATAATCAATACTGTTTTCGACACAACAATCATTTTTATCGATTGTGACTGGGGCGGTTTGCACAGTCCTAACTTGGGGGAATAAGCGGATTGCACTGGACGCCTTCGTCATATAATTAGCAGAGTTGTCTAGGGGTCAGCGTCAGCCTCCACCTGCTTCTCATATGTCTGTACCACCGGTATGTGCTAATCAAACCCGACCCATGGGCCATGGCGGTTGAACCAAGGACCGCGCGGTTGAACCAAGGACCGCGTGGTCGAAATAACAATAACCATGCTGCAACCCGATCTACAGACTTGCAGCCACTGTTCTCGCTCAAGGAGGCGGGCCCAGAAAACTGGGAACCCGGGCTTCATTGGGGAAACCAGGGAGTTGGCAGAGCTTGGCCAATGCATGTCTGCTGGCTCACTCAAGACTGCTTGTCCCTGGATCCGCTCTGCCTCTACCTGCTTTCCCTAACTTCCTGTCTTGACCGGAAGTGGTCATGTCCGCACCCTCCACTAGGGTGACATGACGCGGGCCGTTGCCGTGCGCCTGGGTCGTGACACGGTCACACGATGATTTATCGTAACTTTTGTTTTAACAATGAATCAGAAAATTCATTGTGTATTTTTCTCTTCATACTTAGTTAAATATAAAAGATATATTTATTTAAACATTTTTAGCATTTAATAAAAGTTTTTATTTCTATAAAAACTTGAATTCTTATTTTGAACTTGGCGCGATTTTGGCAAATCGCGCCCTCTGGTGGCAATTCATAATATACTACGGTATTGGACCGTCACACATCACCCCGTGGAGAAGTGAGTGCGTCCCGCCTCACAAAACATATTCATGAGATTATACCAACATGACGACTATTTGCCTGTGTATATCATGCTACGTATAAAACTATAGTTTCTGAAATTCTAAAATTATAGTAGATATATTGACCAATCACTTGCGATGTCATCAGTAATGAACTGCACTTACTGCAAAATAATACAGTTTTGCTTTAAGCTATGGATATCAGTTATCCGATATTTTGCAGTGAAGTTAAAGGGGGAGTTTTTGAGTAGCGGTTTTCTGTTCTAGAACTCAAAATTTAAAAAATATCAAAATATAATAAAAAAGTTGTTAGACCAAGATCTATCTTGACTAGAACTCCAAAATATTACTGCACCGCAAAAACAAAATGTGCTTGAAATAATTTCATATTTTTTCCGCTCATCCAATTAGAACAGTAAAGTACCGGTTTGCTATCACTGTTTATTATTTTCCCATCTCCGCATTGGGCATATGTTATATCACATTATTAATTTACATTAGGTGCGTTCAATTTGATTTAGAAAAATTAACTTAGTTGACTTAAACTCATTACATGTGGCGTTTTGGACGTCATAGTTATGGCAAATAACTTGCTTAAACATTTTTACTTAAGTTACCCAATTCGTATCTAAAGTAAAGATGTCTAAAGTAGGAGGTTTTAGATGAATATGACGTCAAATGCATCATATCCTGCCACTTTAAGTCAACTACACACTTAAGAATTTTATTCAGGCAATATTGAACGCAACTTAAGTTAGATTAATTACTTTAAGCGAGTCATTTACCATAACTATGACGTCCAAAACGCCACATGTAATGAATTTAAGTCAACTTAGCAGTTAAGTCAACTAAATTAATTTTTCTAAATCAAATTGAACGCACCTATTGAAAAAAATTAGTCAACGTTATTGTTTTTTCTTGCACCAATCAACTTTTAGTATTTTAAAATACTTGGAATAAAATGATAAATACAAGTTCAGTTCTTGATGTCCACAATTTACGCAAGCTGTACCTGCATTCGTATCAACCAAGATCTTTCATACACAAGGTAAATCAATAATTATTCCAGATAAATAAAAATATTATACAAAATTGAATTTTTATTATTTGTTCAAAGTTTACTTTTTTCGGTCATCATGCAACATTGCTGCCAAATAGAAACATTCTCGTCATCAATCATATCAATTTACCATTTGGCAGCTGTTTATGTGGTTTGTTTGCTTTTCTCCCCATTTACTAATACAATTATAATATTTTTATTTATCATGAATTTCAAATTTAAAAAACACATGAAGATTGCAACAGAACTTCTCTAATGTTACCATATTGCCTTAATCTCGACATTTGCAAGTAGAATTTAAAATAAAAAATTTATATACTGTTTATATATGTTTATTGCATATAGGTATATAATGGATGCTGAATTTGTCCATTTATCACCATGGAAATCCACCAGCAGTTGCAGATGCAGAATACACAACAAGAAAATTATTGAAAATCAGAAATATTTTGCCAGTATATTCTGTATTTGGTTGTACTTGACATCAATTGCTTTTTGTTTATACTTCGTGATGAATAGAGCAGCTTACTTCAGTTTTCCCAGAGTTTTTCTTAGATCTTTGATTAGAAAAATTCAGAAATTCAGAAAATCCATCGGTGGTCCAGTTAAAAAACAAACTTCGGTTTTTGATAGCGCTGGGCCACTTGTTCCTATACTAAAAACTATTTTGCTCATAATTTTGAAACGACATTTTTCAAATATTAGCAGGAATGCATTGAGTTCTTATCTTGTTGCTGCAGGTGTATCAAATGTATTATTCTATTACGTATTAAATTGCAGTTAAAATTGTTGTTTTTTCCCATGCGTTTAGTTAGTTTGTAATATTATTACCACATACGTTATCAAAGTTCCAACGAGCTAGGAAAAATATTCATTACATCTTTTATAGGTACTTTACATGAACCCATGAAACAACCCAATGTTGAATCAACATTTTTGAACGTCGATCGAATGTTGTGTTCATAGACAACATTTGTTAGATGTTAAATTAACATCCTGAAACAACAATCAAACAGTTGAATATGCAAGATTCATTAGATGTTGTATCAACATTTTAATACAACAATCAAACGGTGGAATTATCGGTTGTTGATGTTTAATCTTAAATCAACATTTTATTATGTTTGAACTTTGAATATTGAAATGAAAAATGACATTATTATATTGAATCAACATTTCAAATGTTTTGTAAAAATATTTTCTGTATGTTGTTTAGACATTTTCTTGTTTCATGGGAAATAATGTATTTACAGCAAGTATAGATCCTTTGGACATAATAAAATAACCGGACACATTAATTCCAACTGACGATAAAGACAAATCGTACATAAACAAATGGCAATTCCAGTTGTTCACTTTTTTTTGGCTTCGGAAATTAAACACCTATTGTATTGAAAGTTAAAAACACAGAATTAATTACATCATTATCATCAATATAGAAATAATTTTACTTGAGTATCGTAATAATTAACTTGAGAATCTGTTAATTTTGTTATTGCAATTGCAGCTGCATGAGCCTATACGAAAAATTGGAATATTAATTAAACGAGATCTGAATTGTTGATTCGCATTGTTTACCTTCTCCTTTACGAGGGAACCATATGTATACATTGCCAACAAAAATGTAATTACTCGCATTAAGTAAATTGATGAAAAACTAGCGAGTATTTGGTTAGCAATTATATACCGCAGAACAACACAAATTAAAATAACATCTCCAGCAATCCAAGCTGCTAATACTAAATCAAATAACTTATTCACTTCATTTATCAAGTAAATATTTCTGTAGAACTTGTAATGATAATTAATCACAATCTTCTCTGTGCAAAATCGGAATGACATCATATTTCTTTCCATATCAATCATAAGACATTCAATATTATATGAAAGTAAGATGCAAACAAAAATGAACAAAACTTTGCTTGTTTCATTCAAAATGACAGCAAACCAGTAATAAACCGTAATAAACTTTGACGCATAACGCAAGTAGTCATATTCAATTAATTCTGTGAAATCGTATGTCAGTTCTCCGATACAACCAATCACAATGACTACAATTGAAACAAACATTATTCGCAAAAGAAATTTCCAGGCACGTTTCTTCTTATCAGCAGTAATGTTTTGTAATAGTTGATTTAGACAATTGAAAAATTGATTTTGTCTCTTGTACAACACAATCAAACACACAGAAGATTGGATCCAATAAGTGAAAACAGAAATTAAACCACAAATATTGGTAATGGAGTTATCAGTAACGACAAAAAATGCCAGTAGTGATGTCATTAGTGCATTAATTAATATTTGCGATATTGTAAAAAATGCAAAATGACATTTTCCAGTTTTTGTTACATAGTCATCCGATATTTGAAGACCGTAGACCTTATAAAAGTATCTCCAAAAACGATTAATTTTTGAAGTAGTTGCATCTACATTTGATTCCAAACGATGTACTTGCATGATGATTTTTTTGAGGAGTTGCGATCTGTTGGTAAGCTCATGTATAGTACTAAGTGACAGTAGTGTAACCAAGCTATAAATTTGCATGCTTACCTTATGGAGTTATAAAGTGTTTATATTGTAAGAATACTTAAATGCAGTATACTCGGTGTGTGCGTACATATGATAAACATTTAAATCGAAAAATAATGTCTTGCTGCCAAATTTTAGAGTAGACAAAGTTAGTGTTTGACAGACAACTGGTTCGTGAGTGTACTGGTGTTACCATGACCACTCTAACGTATAGAATGATGTACAATAGATATATAATTTTTTTATTGACTATGTGCCATGGCTATAACAAAAACATGACAGTACTTGTAAATTGAAATTACTTTATGATGATATTAATTTTTATAGCGAATAGAAAATTATGGTCTTTCTTCGTTCTGATTAGATACTCTATATTTAAATGTATTTCAAAATTCTTGTTTTTCACCAAGGAGATGGATTACAATGTTACAAATATTTATAATCAAGAGAAAAAGTAAGGTTACAATTTTGTACTCAACATAAAAACCTAAAACACGATATAAAAAACTTTTATAAGATTTAATTGTTTTTTTTTATATTATTTTTTTGTCAACACTTTCCAGGACATCAGAAGATTTGCGCTGATCCCAAAAACGTATGTATGTATGAACATACAAACGTATAAACGTATAACTTTTTATTTATACGTTTACGTTGATACGTGATGAGTGTTTGCGCATACAAAAAAATCACGTAACAACGGGGTATCAATCGATCTAATGTTTGTGTCACTCGGACCAAATTCAAATACCTGTTGCAGTCAATGGTGGTGGTTTGTTGGTGCTAGTGGCAAGGATGGTTCGTTATTTTCACGTCTTCGGCCTCTAATACTGCGTTCTTGGCCTCTATCGCGGGTTCGGCCCGTCATTTTTGCAAATGGCAGCTTGCAAAAACATATTAAAGACTCTTGAAAATGTAGTGGAAGCGTTTTAAATGGCCTAAGAGTTTTAACTTATGCATTGGATGACCCAGGCTTGACCTTGAAAAGTAGGGAGTTGTAGTGATGATCCAGGTTAATAGTAGACACTTGTTGGAGTTGACTCAGTTATAGGGCCGCTCTAATCAAGCTTATAATGCCCAATATTGATGAAATAAATGACAAAGACTTACAGAAAATAATATATTGTTTTAAAATTCTCATGAGCCACTTGCTCATGGAAGCAGCCATTTTGGCAGGTTGAGAGAGAAGCAAGTGAGTGACAGCCCACTAGGTGAGATGTCAACACATAATACAAGATAAATAAAACATAATCCAATGCATACAAAATGATACAATCATAATAGTAAATATCTACATAAGGAGCATGCATTAAACATAAAAACACTAAAGGAAAATACCAAAGTAAACAGAGACTACTAGCGTCATCTCTTGGCAAAGCAGGAACTATCTGCAACTTAAATAGCTAGTAAATCATAGAATCATAATACAGAATTTATAGTAACAAATTATACGTGTATTTAACAATATGTGTCAGCCAAAATACCGATTGTTGGCCAACACAGCCCTACAAATGCCCCTTTTGGTTGAGACATATTAACAAAAACAATAATTAAAAATAAGGCCCATTAGAAAACACTTTTGTACAAAGAAAACGTAAGCGTTCACCACCGAGCCACTTGGTGAAAATATCAGCAACATTAATCTCACCGGATATTTTCAAAACATTAAAGAACCCTTTACGATGCCATTAGCGAAGCCAGTGATATTTAACGCGTATGTGCTTTGTACGTGAGTTTTCTACATCATTCTGTGTGAACTGCACAGAAGACATAGCATCCGAATAAACAATAGGAGTAACTACATAATTAAAAATTGGACACATGTCAAAAACAGAACATAACCAATAAATTTCACGCACACAGTTGACCATAGGAAAATTCAGTTTCCATTGTGCTACATGCAACACTGGATTGCTTCTTGCAACTCCATACAATGGGAACTCCACCTAAATAAACAATAAATCTTCCAAAACTAAGTGAGGTAAGAGGTCGTCTGCCCAAGATGCATCGGAGTACGACCAAACACAATCAGACGAACACTGCGTCAATTCGATACATCACACACATGATACATGATAATCAGCTGTATTAAACACATGCAGAACTTGCATTAACGCTTTAACGTGTTTACTAGTGTGTGCTCCGGAATATTGGGACAAGTATAAAATATCTGGTCTGGTGCGTGAAGCCAAAAATAATAATGAACCTATTAAAGAACAATAAGGAAAATCATTAGGTACAACATTAACATTACGCGTAAGAGTAGTACCAACCGTGAGAGGTACCTTAACTAACTTCTTAGGCACTAAATGATAAGTACTTGCCAGCCTGCGACATGAACACCTTATCTGCTTCATGAACAAAATCAACACCGAATAAAGTTGATAGGTTGATACGTTTGTACAAATTTCAAGTGCGCAAATCCTCTATTAATTTCTTAAGTTGGTTCATACATTCATTGCCTGAACGTATGAACGTATGAATGTATTGTTATGCACATGTGCATGACAAAGCAATCGGCCCACCAGATACAATTACCCTTTAAGATATATTAATATTATGTTCAAAATTACCTAGTTGACGTGGTCTCAGAACGCCTTTATAAGACTCTCGAACCGGCAGGTGCAACAACCGTAAAGACCATAGTGAGCCATAGCATTTATGTTATGAAAGCCTATGTACCGCAAATGCAAACTTTGTGATGGCATGATGTTGTGACACATCGGAGAGCGATAGTTGCCAGTTATCGTGACACTCTAATTTATGTCGGATAATGTTCTACTAACGTGTTTGTCGCGATGCGGAGTGCCAGATTATAAGGATGATGGCCAAGTGGGCCTCTTGACCCACGCGACACCCCACTCAACTCTTGTATACGGTATTTATCATATTGCATTGTCTGGTTAGTCGGTACTCTGGTCATGTGGCCAGACCCCCGTTAGTCATCAGTCTGGGACACATTGTCAATCGGCAATATTGGCCCAAACCTTGTGACGAATACAGCCAAAGTCAACCGTTAGTCAGATTGAGTCTTCACCTTACCAAGATAGAACCTATTTAGGAAACCAGGAATGGCAGCTAGCAATCCAGATTCAATTACAATTATCCAGATTCAGATACTGTCCAGACTCACCCACTGATAGTTATTATTATATCTCTGTTCGATAATGTATTATCTTCACATTTATATACTTATTTAGCAGTTAGAGTTATAACAATAAATCATTAATTGTTATGTTTTGATAAGTTATGTTGTATATTTCCCTTGAGTTATCACTTCCCGATCTCGCGTAGTTGTTAGTGATTTAGTCGGTATTTCGAGGTTATTATCACTTGGTAATTTCCCCGAATATCGGATCATCACAAACATTAAGTTAATGAAAATATAATTTTAATATTTTATATTAATACCAGTAACACTTGATAACAAAACTTGTCACGAGCTACATTTTGAGAGTACGCGTTCCTTTTATGTTTCCCATAATAAACCTTATGCTTTTTAATAAATTTACAGTTCTTGTTTTTTGTGTTGTGATTATCTATTTGTGTGTCTGGCCAAGGCCATTGGTGATGACTGTGTTGTCTTATTATGTAATCCCCCCGTGTTATTTTTGTCCTTTAGTTGGAATGACCCAATATTGTGTATGTTAAGTGAGCTGACTCAACTATGCCTGCACTCTCATTGGTCCCTCACTTTTAGAGGGCCAATGGGATTGCAGTATGAGTTTTTGATAATTATTTCTCACTCTCTCTTCTGCTAGCACACCGACCGCAGCAAGTAGGGCTAGTCCCTTCAACCTTCCTGAAGGTCATTCTCTTCCAAATTTCTGTGTTTTCAATTCCTTCCATTCTCCAAATCTTCACGCGTATTTTTATAGCTGATGTGGCGCACCTGGCTGGACCTGGTCAGATTAATAGATTGTATACGCGTGCATTTATTAATTCTAAAAGACAGAAAAGCAAATGGGACGTTCACTCTGCTTCAACTAGTTTAGTTTGGGATCCGTCATCTTGTTTCCCAGATTAGGCTTCCGCCTTTTGCTCGAGTGGCTTTAAGTTGGATTAAATTCCACACTCGCGTTTCTTAATTGAATAGGTGGTTTTAAACGACGTTCTTTTTAGTTAGTAAGTAAATACCACCTGAGCCATATATTTATTTGTATTGACAGACACGAATGCGGTGGTTACGGACGCCTTTAGTCTTGTAACCGTTCAGGGCCTCATTCAACCAGGGCTCTCTCGTTTTCGGGGTATCTGCATCTTTCAAACGCATATAGACATACCAGTCCGTGATACACTGTATAATTAAAATGGAATTATGCCACAAATTTATTCATCTGATTGCAATTATTTGTTTTCAAAAGAAAGAAAAGACATAAAACAATTTATACAAAATTAAATTTTATTAAGAAAAAAAAGCTGAACTTTAACTTTTACATCAAATGAATCTTCTCAAAATTCAACTTGCAATATGACATCATCCCAAACAAGATTTTTTTTTTTATTCCCTGCTTATACCAAATGCAAAAAAAAAAAGCAAAAAAAATGATAAAAAGTACATAGATAATAATGATATGTTGATAATATACAAACAGACATCAAGGTAGCAGGCTTTTTGAATAATTTACAGAATGAGATGGAAGAGAAAACATTATGAGACTGTACACTATACACAACAATTAACGATTCATTTAAAAAAATATCACTAAGAAAAAAATCTTCTTTTTTTTATAATTAGTAAAAAATAAAGCAAAGACATATTTCTGCCTTCATTAATCATTATCAAATATCAATCCAGCCACCATAAATTGCATAATCAACATAATCAAAATCCTCGCTCTTCAAAATTTAAAACATTTATTCATCGAATTTTAATTTAAAAATTCAAATTGATATCAATCGGCGATCTAAGTTTCAGTATTAATATAGAATATCTTATCGTAAGGCCCCGTCTTCCTTTCACGTTTTGTTCGCTTATTGTAATACTATTTTTATTTATTTTTTTTATTTTTTAGTTAATAAAACGAGATAAATGTTCCACACAGTGGCACAGCTACAATGGCGCAGGTGGTGAAGCTGCATAAGGGCTCTATGGGGTGTGAGAGAGTTCTAAACTAAGAAAAAAAAGTGATTGGAAAATAAACCATCAACTTTTTTGAAAAA
>JH431342.1:12376-34285 GCA_000239455.1 Strigamia maritima | reverse complement strand
TATATAGATATATATTATATATATATATATATATATATATATATATTTAATATATATTTCATCACTAAATAGAAATAGAATAAGAAAAAAAATATTCAGTAAATTTTCAATTTTTTTTTTGCTTTCAATTTTGACTAGTAAAAATTTAGTTTCAATTTCGACAGCCATTTTTTTTTTTAAATCGACATTTTGACCGAATAATTTTGAGCATTCTCATTTTTGCTTACAGAATGGTATATAGATTTAATCCTAAAGCTGCCATTTTGAGTTTGTGACCATTATTTTTTAGAAAAATAATGACAAACATGAATTAATTGATCAACATTGCATAAAATGACATCTAACAAATTCCAGGCTCCATAGAGCAGACTCCGGTCGTCGGATCATAGTGACCCGCCAAGTAATAGACGTCGTTGTTGTCAAACAAGGAGCTCCCGCGTTTCGAGAGGGCCGCCAACTCGCTGTGTCTGATCTTGCACTGTTCCCATGATAAAACTTCACATTTGTGTGAAATTGTCTGCACATCGTTTTCGTCTTCGTGCGGCGACTCGTATAAGGCACCCTTCGGGAAAACAAACATTGGTTAAATATGGCGGCTGAGTGGACTCGGTAAATTCTACCTTGAGATCACTTAAGCGGCGACCACCTTTCGTTTCTTCCGGGTGATAAAACCATTTGACTTTGACTACCATGTTGCCTCCCCACGATTCCCACATCAGCTCGATGCGGCCGATGTAGGGCAGGTGGGGCCGACCGGTTGATAGAAACACTGCGCTGTCTCCAACCTTTAATCACAGTAACAATAATTTGTTAAACGAGATAAATGAGTGAATTTGTTTAGTATTTTGCCCCATTTTGGGCCCCAGCTGACCTTATTGTGTCTACAGGGGCCCCAAAAAACACTATAGAACCATTTTTTTGCCTAAATGATAAACAATTTTTGTTGACTTTAGGCCTATTTCTTGAAACTTGAGCCTTTTTCAGGCACTTAGGGTCGAATTTTAAAACAAAAACAGAAATATTGAATTTATTACTCACAGTTATTGTCTCCTTTCCTCTAGTGATAGCTTTATAAAACTCCTTCTTAGCCTTTCCCTTAGTCCCAGGCCGTTTGAAACTTTTCCCTGACCAGCGCCACAATTGGCGAGCGGGAAGAAAAGCCGCAATTTTACTTTTGCTTTCGACTGAATTTCTTTCCTTCCTTCTTCTCGCTCTTTGACTTTCATCCTTGATAAAATATTAAATATTTAAATATTTTTTTAAAATTAATTTTTTATTATAATTAATTTTATTTGATAAAACCTTCGTTTTAGTTGCACCAATCGTGTAGTCTTGATCACTGCTGTCATCGCTGTCCTTATCCAACTCCGACGGACTGCTGAATTTGCTGCATTCGCTGCTATCCCAGGTGCTCCGGGTCTCCGAGTCGATGTCGGTGATTGCGATATTTTCCATTGCATTAGTTTTAATTGTAAAGGTCAGTTCGCTTTTGTTGTCCACCGTCGAACTGGACACGACTATCGGCGGAGTTTTGATGTCGTTCGGTATTTTGAAGTTATCTTTTTGTTTGTCGTGTTTGTCGTGTTTGTCGTGTCGGTGTTTGTGTTTGTGATGATGTCGGTGGTGGTGATGCCGATGTTCGTCGCGGTGTTTCTTGTGTTTTTTCGACTTGCTGCTGCCGGAACTGTCGCTTTTCGACGAATTTCCTTTGTCGTCGCGCATTTTCTTCCATTTCTTATTCCTCATTTCATATTCATCTTGTTTCTAAAAAAAACACAAAAAAAAAACAAAAAAACTAAAAAAAATTTTTTTTTTTTTTTTTTTTTTTATTTTAAATAAAAACTAAAAACCTTTTTCGAAGATTTTTTTGTAGCTGAAGATTCAGCAATTTCAGTAGAAGAACTGACATTTGGCGCTTTGATCTCAATTGCTGAAGAATCAGTTGCCGAACGAGATCTTCGTTTTCCAAGATAAACTAGCGGACTTGGGTCATACGCTACAAAATAAATAAAATAAACAAATATATTTTATAAATGAAAATTTTCTTTTTTTCTTTTATTTATTCATTTTTTTTCTTTCTTTCTTTCTTTCTATTTAATACATTAAAACGTACAAATAACGGGAAATGTCGAAGGCAGCAACCGGATGTCGCTGAGTGGAATTTTGCCCGAATCACCATCGTCGAATTCCACATAGACAGTTGTTTTATCATCGGTCGGATTCGGACTGGGAGACTTAGCCACGGTGCCGGGGTAAAGACAACGGTACTGCTGACTCCAGTATGCGCATACTCGGCTGCTTTCCGGTACGCGCCGCACTGATCCCGGTTTCACTTCGAAGAACTGGATAAAAAATGTTATTTTCATTTATGAAATGAGTTTTTTTTTAATGATTGATTATGATTGGCTTACAGCTTCTTTGAGAATTTCCTCTCTCGAGTAGATGTGGGCGCGGTTGCTGCGCTCGCCGTCCAGTGCAACGCCGTAAACATCGGGAGCTTGGATGGCGTTGATGTGGCCGGCGTAGAAAAGGCCGTCCATTAGAACTAGTACACGTAGTCGATCGACTAGTTCATCGTTTTCAATCACAGCGCTACGTGGTTCTGTAATGATACGCATTACATTAGTGGTTGGTTGGCGGTTTCATAATGAGCACATTAAAGATAAAATGGTGGGTTTTTATGAATAATAACTCCAATTTGTGATGATTTTTCAAAAATTTTGACAAATTCCTAGTAAATTTCGAATTTTTGGATTCAATTCTTTAGTTTTTAAACTTTTTTTTGACAAATTTCAACAAATTCCGAATTTTATTGACAAATTTCAACAAATTCCGAATTTTATTGACAAATTTCAACAAATTCCGAATTTTATTGACAAATTTCAACAAATTCCGAATTTTATTGACAAATTTCAACAAATTCCGAATTTTATTGACAAATTTCAACAAATTCCGAATTTTATTGACAAATTTCAACAAATTCCGAATTTTATTGACAAATTTTCGCATTTTTTTAAAAATTCAAATTTCGAATTTTTTTGACAAGCAAATAATAATCCACTTTAAAATAAATATAAATTCAAACTATTCACATACCAGGAGTTACCGGTCTGTCCACCAACTGAATAAGCGGCAAAGTCTCTCCTTCGCTGTAACTGCTGCTTTCTACATTATCCGAATCAGAATCCCTCGGCGACAACCCTCCAACCCCAACTGCATTCACATCACTCAAACAGCACTTATCCTTCAACGCCTGAAACAACTCATCAGAAACCGACCGATCCTTAGTCCTCTTCCTCCTCTCCTTATCCTTTTTCACCTTCTTCGACAACTCCACCATCCCCTCAACCTTCGCCTTCTTCCTACTACTCTTCACAATATCCGGTGCCCGCGTCAGATTTTTAGGAGGCTTCAAATTCTCATCGGTTTTGCTCTTCCAAGTCGGAATCTCCTCGGCGGCCGGTTTCAACTGCGGCGGATATCGCCCGTAGTTCTCCGAATAGCCGCCACAGGGAACCACATTGAGATCATTGAGGAAAATCCGCTCGCTTCGCCTCCGATTCCACGCCTGGTCCTCCAAATAAGATGATTTGACCGGTGTCGTCGAGGCTGAATCGGTCGTCGGTGCTAAGGTAAACACCGGAGGAGTCGAGATGTAGCTGATGTTTGAGTTTGTTGACGTTTTGAATATAGTGATGACGGATGTAGTTGGTGTCTTGGGGGTTAGTGGCATAGGAAAAGATGGCGTCGTGGGGATTGTTATAGTTGGTTCTTCTGTCGTTTTAGTTATTTCTGGCTCAGGGAAGGTGGGGGTTGGGGTTTTCGGGGCGTCATTGTGAGTTTTTGAGTGTTTTTTGTCGTCAGAGTGAGTTTTGCGTTTGAGTTTCAATTTTTCTTTGGAGTTTGATTTTGTTTTTTGTTTTTCTTTGGAGTCCGATTTAGTTTTTTGTTTTTCTTGGTCGGTGATTCGGGTTTTTGTTCTTTCTTTTTCCTTTTCGTCACTGTGGGTTTTTGTTTTGATTTTTTCTTTTTCGTCACTGTGCGTTTTGGTTTTGGTTTTTTCTTTTTCGTCACTGTGAATCTTGATTTTTGTTTTCTCGTTTTCGTCGCTGGGGGTTTTCGTTTTCATTTTTGTTGTTCTTTCCTTTTCGTCGCCGTGAGTTTTGATTTTCAGTTTCGTCTTTTCATCGCTGAGTGGTTTGAGTTTCTGTTTCTCGTTTTCGCCTATAAAAGTTTTAATTTTAATTTTCTCCTTTTCATCGGAAAATGTTTTCATTTTAATTTTCTCCTTTTCATCGGTGAATGTTTTAATTTTAATTTTCTCCTTTTCATCGGTGAATGTTTTAATTTTAATTTTCTCCTTTTCGTCAGTAAATGTTTTAATTTTAATTTTCTCCTTTTCGTCACCATATGATTTAGACTTCTGTTTTTCCTTGGGTTCATCACTCAGAGATAAATCATTAGTTTGTGAAATCATTTCTACAAAAATAAAACAAACAATTAATTATTGAAGTTGAGTTTTAATGAAACAATTGCCTTCTTACCATTCCTATCTTTCCACTTCGAATGCTTTTTTGGCCTACCCGGTTTCCGTTTTGCATGTAAACAGTCAGCCATTTTCGCACGAGGCTCATCACTAGAATCCATCTTTACTTCCTTCCTTTTCAAACACTTATCTTCTACTAACTGCGCCAACAAACCCAACCCGTCCATTTCCATTTCTTGGCACTTCTGACTAATAACATCCGACGATGAACAACTCACTTTCAAACACTCTTTCTTATGCAACTTCAACTTCTTCTCCAACTTTTTCATTCCATTCGACAACAATTTTGACCTTTTATGCGAATGACTGGACTTTAAATGTTTATTCGAACTCTCTAACCCACAAACTCTAACCTCCTTATTCAGATCAATGTGAACCTTCACAGAACCAGAAACATGTCCTCCCACGGAATCCGATCTCGACTTCTCCGCTTGATTAGCTAAAACGCTGTCGTTTTCAGACACCACCACCGCATTTTGCACACTCTTCACATGCGTAGTAAGTAACGCCGGCTTTAAAATAGGTTTCTTGACTTTCACTTCCCCTCCATCACTTTCGCTCAACTTCAATTTCTTCTTCTTCTTCTTTGGCGCTTCGTCCAATACGCTCTCTAACAATGGCGGCGAAGCTTCCAACTTGACCAATGTCTTCACCAAATTGTCCAATGGCTGATAACCCGAATACTTCCTCTTCCTGGGCCTACCCGGACCCCGCTTAACTGGACTTCGCTCGCTATCCCTTTTCGGTAAGAGCCTAGCTAATTCCTTTTGTTTTTCCTTATAGCGCTTTTGCAGATCGGCTAACCGCATCCTCATCTCCAATTCCGCAGCATCCATTCCCTGTTCCGCGCAAGTGATACTTTTTTGCTCGTTGGATACTTCGGTAATGTCCTTCTGCACTTTTGTATTCCGGTAATTCCGGTTAATATCAGGTCCCTTAATATCCGGTCCTGTATCGGTCACATTCCATTTCTCTTCGCTGTATTTCTGTTCGGCTAAGGCACATAACAATCCCAACCCTGCTAATCCTATTACATTGTCCGGTACAGCGGCCGAAGTACCAGGAATGGATTCCTTTAGTTCTTGAACTTGTTCAACTTGTTCAACATCCATCGATATGTCCACTGGCTTTGTCGCTTGGTTCTCGGATTCCGTTTTAGTCACATCCAATCGGGGCATCCGATCGTATTCTTCAAATTCCTCGATACTATTGGACAGAAGTTCTAATCCGTTCCATTCGTGCGGTTTCTCTTCACGCGGTTCCTCCTCGACGACTGGATCGCTGCTACATTCTTCGCCTTCGCAGTCGCTTGACGGTTGAATAGCAACGTCGCTTTTCTCGATTTCTTCCTCGTCCTCCGTCATGAGCGGAGTTTCCGTTTGGTTGCTAGCGTCAGCCACTTGGGGCGTTGGCTCGGTTGCATCCCGACCACTTTCGCCGGTATCGCTTTCGTAGATTGTCTGTGGCTCTCCGTCGATGGAGAGACATTCTCCCGGCACGGCTGGCGAGGTTCCCTGCGATCTTCTGCCCGTGTCGGTTTGGACCGATTGGGCCACTTGCATAAAGTTTCCGGAAAGAGTGTCGTAGAAGTAGGAGTGCGTCGTGGGTAAACTGTACGTTGCAACTGGAATGCTGGCAGCTGCCATTTGTGTAACTGCCAAAGCTTTGTTTCGATTTCGCTCTTCCGAATCTTCGATTTGCTTGTTGGCGTCCGGTTGGGTTGGCACGTCTAGCCTATATTCAACAGATCTTTCTTGCTGTAAGATTTGTTGACGTATCATTAATTGTTGGGATGTCGACGACGAATAAGTCGTTGGCCAGATTGCAGTGGTTCTGTCCATAATATCTAATATAATAATAATTATTATTAGTTTATTCACTTATTTGATTATTATTATCGTCTACCGATATTAGTTGGAATGAGTAGCAAGTGTCCAGTGATCGTGTCTCGCGCTAACTGATATCCAACTGGTGGAATTGGATGGTGGTTTGGATCAATGGATGTTCCAATCTGCATTGAAAGTGGAACTGTAGCTGCTGGAAAGAAATTTTATAATGTCAGTATAGATTTCATAGTACCGTATTTTGTCGATTAAGGGCTGGGGCGTTTACTACAAATTGCGGCCGAGGGGTGCAGACGTAATTCGAGGGCGGCGTTTAAATCGTTTGGTCGTAAATTGCGTTTCATGTACGCAACTTTTTAAAGTTAAAAACGACTTAAAAAGTTGCGTACATGAAACGAACGTACGTACGTTGCATTTATCTACGCAAACGTATTAAAAACGTTTGCATCTACTGTATATATACTCGAGAAGAAAACCTGTATATTTCGAAACTGATAAACACTTTGAATAACCGCCGCGGCCGTAATTCGAGTGCGGCGTTTATTTTGAATTACAGTCGAGGGGCGCGGCCGTAATTCGAGGGCGGCCCTTAATCGACAAAATTTATAGTATTTATAGTGCTTATGGTCTTTTATATACCTGTATAAGAACCCTGTGGTAACCAATATGCAGAATTTTGAGTGGTAGACATCCAAGGAGATGACAAAGGTGGTAGTGGAGGTAAAGTAGTTGGGATATTGTGACCATCTTCTTGCCACTGAACATCTGTAATACATTAAGTCATTTGGAATCAAGTAAAAAATTGCTAAAAATTGTTTAATTTTATTTTTTTTTTTTTTTTTAACCTGAATGTACAATGTTGGTAGACAAATCATTAGAGCTAGATATTTGTTTCGAGACATCTTTTGTGTCACTAATAAAAATAATAAAGAATTATTACAAAAAGTTGTTTAAAGTTAAAATCGATGATAAATTTTACTCGGTAAAAGTTCTTATTCGATGAGTTGTACAAGGAGAACATTTCCTCTCACTTTTAGTAGAATCTTCACTCCTGTGTTTCCCTGTAGAGTGAGACGGACTTGGTTCCTGTCTTTGTCTTGCTACAGCAATACCAACAGGTATGTGATACGAACCTGAAAAAACCAATTTATTAATTTGCAATTCCTATTTTCATTTTGTGTTAAAAATAAGTAATGCATCAAATAAAAAACTAAATAAACTACTGTAAACTGTATATAAATGACTGAGAAAAAAAATTAAACCACCGTAAAGTGTAAAAATGGTTGTACAGTGATATAAATAACTATAAACTAGCTGTAAATTAATGTCAAACTGCATTCTAGCAAAAGTTTTAAGAGCAAAAGAATATTTTGCAATTTTACACCAACCTGAAGCAACGGATGAGTTAAGCGTTGATGTTTCAGGTTTGTCATCAGCAGCTGTTGTGGAAGTGGTTACAAGTGCCAAAGGTGTTGTTTGCTCCGCATCATCTTTACAATCACTTGGACCTGGTGACAACGAAGTAGAAGAGATTGGGGGTGAAGGAATGTGTAATATTGGAGCCTCGTCAAGTCCACTGTTCGGCGAAGACCTTATCGTTGCAATAACCGTCTTTGATGTTACTGATACTGGAGTACTACAAGTTGAGGATCTCTGGTTTTGGATTAGATAACTGGATGTAGGCGAAAACTGGGACCGCGAAGGAGGTACCCACTCAAACACATATTGTTGCTGCGAAGAAGCATCCTTTTCGCCGGTTGACCTACTGTTGCTAAGATGACTGTTGTCAACAATCCCACTGTCAGTATCCGTTGTCTTCTGGCTCTGAGGTTCACTGTACACCTGAGGAGAAAGCCGCGCGTTGCAACAACTACCACGCGGCGAATTTTCTTTTTTCACCATGTCTGGCGAGTCATTTGCAATTGAAAAGGCACTGACATCATCATCATCATCATCATCATCATCATCATCACCTCTTAATGACTTTTTACTGTAGTCCAGAACCACTCCCATTGGCTGAGTGACAATATACGGACTGGACCTAGCATCATACGGCGTTGCAATTCTGCAGCCATTGTTGGTTGTACTAGTTGTTGACACTGGACTAACCGAACTGGTCTGAGTGAGTGTCGTTGTGGTGACAGTCGCAGTGCCAATACTTGTAACTCCAGGGGTTTGCCAAGCAGGCCAAAGGTCTTTCTTGATGGCAAGTTTCTCCTTGTGTTTAACAGAGTAGGATGTCTTCGATTGGGAGCTGGTGGCTGCTAAGGCAACATCACTAACAACATCTTTTGCTTTGTGATGGTGGTGTTGTCGATGTTGCTGCTGATGTTGACGATCCCGTCTCCGGACACTGTTATTGGTCGCTAAGACATCAATCGCGCGAGATGTTTCAGCAGCTCGGATTTCCTCCGCTCTCCAGAACTCCACTTGGGAAAGTGATGGTGGAAGACAGAATGAATTTGTTTCTAGCCGCTTGGTGAAAAATTCCATTTGAGCCAAGCTATTGCATTGCATAGGAGGCAAGGAAGGTGGCATAACATGTTGAGGAGTTGGTGGAGGCGGGATCATTGATCGCATTTGCAGAGGAGAATATAATAAATCATTTCCTAAAACAAGAAAAAGGTTTTTCAATATTTTAACACTATTCTGTATTGAAAATAGAGGCGTTCATATTCTAGCCCCTACAGAATTTTGCAGACCCTGTTCCCTTAGAAGAGAAACATGCCTTCTGTGCTGACAGACAAATTTTGACCTTTTCAAGGTTTACGGCATCAAAAATTTTATAA
Source organism: Strigamia maritima (assembly GCA_000239455.1). Lineage (NCBI taxonomy): Eukaryota > Metazoa > Arthropoda > Chilopoda > Geophilomorpha > Linotaeniidae > Strigamia > Strigamia maritima. Next base: position 25,106 of record JH431342.1, on the reverse strand, counting down.
CTGAATAATGTTAAAATGACCGAAATGATTTTTATTTACTCGCGTATATGTCGAGGATTTTTGGACCAAATCTTCTATTTTATTTTTTTTATTTATTTTTATTTTTTTTTTATTTGGTTCGATTTATAAGTGGATCAATAGCCGTTTTAAAATTTAAAAAATAAAATAATAAAAAATAAAATTATAAAAATAAAATTTAGAGGGTCGAATTCAATGGTTTTTGACCCGTTTTAAGTCAGGGTCGACTTATAAGCGGGTCGACTTATACGCGGGTCGACTTACCAAAGTCAAAAATGGTACCAAAGTCAAAAATGGTACCAAAGTCAAAAATGGTACCAAACTTAAAAAGAGTACTAAACTTAAAAATGGTACCAAAGTCAAAAATGGTACCAAAGTCAAAAATGGTACCAAAGTCAAAAATGGTACCAAAGTTAAAAATGGTACCAAAGTCAAAAATGGTACCAAAGTTAAAAATGGTACCAAAGTCAAAAATAGTACCAAAGTTAAAAATGGTACTGTTTGGAGTTGTGAAACATCAACGATCTAATCGTTTGCAAGATGGTTGCCACTTTTGTTAGCACTGAGCATGTGCAGTAAAAAGAAGTGAGTTGTGTTTGCCTTTTCTTTTAAGTCACTTAAGTCACTTCTATAAGGCAAATATGACGTAATTTACGTCATATTTGCCTTTTAAAAGTCATTTCAGGCAAATAAGTGACTTTTCTTTTTAGGATTGAACGCACCTACTGTTCCCTTAGAAGAGAAACATGCCTTCTGTGCTGACAGACCAATGTTGACCTTTTCAAGGTTTACGGCATCAAAAATTTTATAACTGAATAATGTTAAAATGACCGAAATGATTTTTATTTACCGTATATACTCGCGTATAAGTCGAGGATTTTTGGACCAAATCTTTTATTTTATTTTTTTTATTTATTTATTTTTTTTTTATTTGGTTCGATTTATAAGTGGATCAATAGCCGTTTTAAGATTTAAACAAATAAAATAATAAAAAATAAAATTACAAAAAATAAAATTTAGAGGGTCGAATTCAATGGTTTTTGACCCGTTTTAAGTCAGGGTCGACTTATACGCGAGTATGTACGGTAGTTTTTAAACACCTTTAAAAAAGCCATTCCAACAGCTTATTTGAGCTTGGTGAGGCACATTGTTGGCCACTGCTGCAAGGTGATGTTTCAACGTCACAGTTGATATTCCCCATGTTAAATGCATAGGATTTACGCCACAATTGGTAAAAAATCGTGCACATTCTCGATTTGGTCTCGCTTTTCTCTCTCACTTTTTCATATCGTTGTCTGCTCTTTTCACAACTTCAGCATAAACAACAATACTTGGTACAATGGACCAATAAAAAACGTAATGTCGTAAACTCTTTAAAAACAGGTTAACTATCCTAGTACCAAATTCAGAATTTTTTGCTATTGCAAAATTTGCTGATCACTTCAAAAGTAAGATAATGTAAGACATGCGAAAAATACTAAACATTTTTAATTAACAAGTGAAATCCCACATTTTCTTTCATTTACATCCTTCTATTAAAAGTCTGTCATTCTAAGAATAGATCATGCCGACATTGCTGTTTTGCTGTGAAGTCTTTCACTTTGAAAAAAGTTTCCGATGAAAATTTGTATAACTACGCAGTTTTATTCCCTCCACTCCATCAAACCATTATCATGTGAAAACATGTAGGTGTATACTAGACTTGCAGCAATCTATCATCTACCTCTATCCTCACACCTGAACCAGCGTGACACTCCCAAGCAGACAAAAGAACACCATCCATCATATAGCCATGACATGGCACAAGGTTCTTACACCGGCATTTAATTCACCCTGCTGGCACCTTATGTCAAATTTAACTTGTCCTGAAAGTGAAATTGGAATCTATTCATCCCTGCTGGCCATTCATCAGTGCCAATAAACAATTCCAGTATAGATGTGTTATGAATTAAATACAAGTAATTTGTATTACACTGACATTGAATAGAACATTTGTGACAATAGACTAATTCCAGTTAGATAGAAGTGACGGCTATTGAATTGAGCTACACAAGCCAACATTGGAATATGAAAAGACACGAGTAAAGCCCTTTAAGCATATTTCAAATTTTTAAATAACAATTTAACATAACTTAATCATTAAAATGTAATGCCTTTAATGGAAAATGAAAAACTCCATTAGTGAAAGCACTTTAGCAGATTTTCATATGCTCTTGTTATAGGTGGTGTTTATTGTAATAATGTGCAAAGCACATTATCATACAGGCTACAGAGATTAAGAAAACCACTTTTTGTATAAAATAATGTGGTACAATATAACAAAGTTATGCTAGATTCTCACTTGCGGTAAAATCACGCGATTTTATTGCGTTTTTCGGTTTTTTAAAACTTATTTTGCCTCAAAATTGCGCTGTTTGTAAAATTAAAAATTTTTCTAGGTTTCCACATGCAGCAAAAACACAGAAAAACCTAGAAAAATTTTCAATTTTAAAAATAGCGCAATTTTGACGTTACTTTTCCGCGCAGAATTCGCGTAATAAAGCGGAAAAATCGCAAGTGAGAACCCAGCTTAAGCAAAATTATCAAAGTTCTTCAGATCTATATATGTATTAATGCCCTATTACAAATACCCCATATGAGTACTGCACTAATTCTGGCCCCGAATTCACTAATAAACAATTGTTACTTTATAATTAACGATTGTTATGTTGGCTCTATTCACAAAAGCATTTAAACAATGAATTTTGGCCAGATAACGATCAAATTCAATGGTTATTTAACAACATATAGCATCCTTTTTTTAATTATTGCAATAATTAACAAGTCTATATCGATTTCAGCAAGAGTATCTATATCGCATCGCTATATAATTTCGAAATTCATGTAACCTGGGATTGATATCGTTATTTAACTATGGTTTAGTGAATCTGGGCCCTAATTTAGTTTGTCCAAAATACCTTTTGGTCCTTCGCACATATGTTGATACGGAGACTGCGATGATGTCAAACGAGGCCCCAACGACCGTGAATAATACGGCGAAGCAGCATCATTTCCAGACACCATAGAGAATACTGAATACAGTCCAGCGTTCATTCCACACCGAGCATAACCTGCAACAAAACAAACAAAATTTAAAAAAAAAATTGTAAAAAAAAAAAAAAAAAAAAAAATAACAAGAAATAATTTTCCTCCTCCTATTTCATTGCTGTTCTCCATAAGTTAATGTCACACCCATTGTGGCCGGAAGTGTCAATCAGATGCATGTGTTGCCGACTCAGTTCCCTCTATGAGTCCATATTGTAATGCTAATGATGCACCAAATTACACTTCATTCGTGCCAATTACCACAACAAACCTAAGTATACATTAGACCTGTAATTTGCTAAGGCGCAGCACACAAGGTACGTCTATATAAATGCGGCCATTTTGGTTTTGTTTGATATATTTAGAATAATTAGTTTTTGTGAATAAATTATTGTTGGGGCATTTTTTTTTTTTAATGATGGAAAAGTCTCTAAGCTTAGATCTGCCTTGAGACATTCCTCCAAAAGAATGAAAAGAGAACAAAGATTGTAAGTCCTGAAAAGGAATGACATGAAGAAAGATGCCATATCCACCAGCCAAAAGATAATTAAAGGGAAACAATTAAAGTCGGCTAAAATTAAATTAAAAGGGGGCTTGCTATTGGTTTGGGCTGTTTTGTGAAGAGAAGTTGTTAGCCTATTGAAAGATTGGATAAAAAATGTTGAGAGATATTTGGGTCACCAAAGGATTAGGATCTGTACCATGAAAAGATAGTTTATTTTGTGTGAAGATATTTCAAAGGTCTGAAAAAATCTAAAATCTAAAAGTTTTTTCTGAATTCTAAATAAAAGAATGACAACAAAAATGTGGGTCAACCTTCAAACATCTTACTTAGTAAATCACCCAAAAATATTGGAAAATCTCGGTAAACTATCTAAAAATATTAGAATATATAATTCAAAAAGTCTTTAAAAAAGTTTCACTATTTTTCACAAATCTTTACAAAATATCATAAATCCTCAGAAATCTGACATTAAATCTAACAAATCTTCAAGCTTCACCTTCCCCTCCCTCTAGTAATTCAATGATGCGCTCAATTTACTGCCACAGCTTGACCAACTTTTGAATTAAAAACTACCTTCATTTGACTTCTGCACCAATAAATCAAATTTCGCAAAATAAAAAAAGAAATGGCAGTTTTACGATAATTACACCCATTTAATGACGAGATCTGTCAAATTTGGTTAATGTGACACATCGATATTTTCTTACTCCCTAACAAGCTTGCATAATGTAACACGCAAGACAACCATCATCACCAATATTTTTAAATCCCCAGATTTTAATTGTATTTTACAAATATGTGATTTAGGGGAATTTAAAAGACATTACTAATTCACAGTAAAATTCGAATTTGGATACCTACGGTATGTCAGAGATTCGGATGAATGTCAATTCGTGTCAGTTTTCATGTCAGTTGTTAAAAATCAAATGCACTCTAAAATTTAATTTTAATGTGTGAAAGAGTATTAACAATAATATATATTTCATTTTTTTTAAATATTTTATTGTTGCATATTTATTATTATATAACAATTCCAATATTCCTTCTCCACAATGCAAAGCATCATGGTCGAATGACGTTCCCAATCCTAAAATTCAAATGATCCAGAACTGGTTCTCAGGTTTGGTCAAATTTTAACTCTGAGCACGCGCATGAATATGAGCATGCGCAGATGGTTATTTAGTAAACAATCAGAACTGGTGACGTCATTCAATCCTTGCTCGACCATGATGCATTGCATGACAAACAACGCTAGCCAACTAGACATTGTTTTGTTTATAAAATAATAAATATCCAACAATAAAATATTTAAAAAAATGAAATACACATTATTGTTAACACTCTTTCACACATAAAAATTAAATTTTAGACTGCACTTGACCTTTAACATTATTTATTGGTTATTAATGTAATTAGAATTTTGCTTGGTATCTTTATAATTTGTGTATACTTTGCCTCTTCGTCAAGTATGAAGCACATGTGGGCTGGTTAATGCCATGATTAATTCATCAGCCTGCTGGTAAAAATCTTCACTTGTCATTGTCCGTTTCAGTTTTAGCTCCAGATTGTACTTTTAGGAGCTGGTTATTCAGCGCATCACTACACGCAAACACACGAAATGGTAGAATGAAATAAATATTTTTCTCGGAAAGTGTATAAATTTGTCCGCTTCTGCTATTTACCCGCCCACATGGATCTTGTGCCATTCACACATCGGAATAAAAATTGTTCTTGTAACTAAAATGTCATAATCTTTATTTTTGTCTCGGTTTTTACCCAAGTACCCCCTACCAAAATGGCAGCTGCTGGGAATTCTAAAAGCAGTTAAGTACCCTTCAAAACTACCAATTTTTTTTCTTCTTCTAGGTAAATTGGATTTTTAACTTACCATCAGATGGAAGAACAGGAGGCCACATATGACTCATTGAGGACATAGAACTCGACGGGGGTCGAAATGGAGAAACGGCGGGAGTTGCTGCATCGTCAAAACAACCACTCAACAGTGAAGGGTAACTTGAACCTAGAAATAAAACAAAATGTCACTCTCAACATCAAAAACATAAACAAAATTGTAAAAATAAAACCTAATATTCTCAATCAGCAAACCAAAAATAGAAAATAAAAACTCTCACTAGATGGTGCCACATAACCAAATACTGCAGGCTGCAGTATAGGCAACTTTTTTTAAACCTTTATAGACACGTAGAGGAAATTTTCGTAAAACTAGTGTGACAACTTTTTTTTACTACCTCCGAATAATAAAAAGGTAATTAAACCTAATTGGAGGGTGCGTCAGAACGGCTACGAAGAATTTCAAATTAGGATTAGAATAAACACAAATGAGGTGAGAATTTGCTGAGAAAATCCATAATTTCAAAAGATATAACTTTGAGGACAACAGCAATGCAGTTGAGTGGAACAAGTTGAAATTCCTTTACAAAGGTGAAAGTGTGATCTAATAAGATGGGAGGAAGGACAATACTGCCAAATGCAATTGACAAAATGACTTGGAATGGTGTACAAGTACAACAACCGAGTTACTGCCACTATTTATTCTCGCAATTTCAACCTTTGCGTTATGCTGGATTCTCACTTGCGGTAAAATCGTGCGATTTTATTGCGTTTTGCGTTTTTTAAAACTTATTTTGCCTCAAAATTGCGCTATTTTTAAAATTGAAAATTTTTCTAGGTTCCCACATGCAGCAAAAACACAGAAAAACCTAAAAAAAATTCAATTTTAAAAATAGCGCAATTTTGACGAAATTTCGCGCGATAACGCGGAAAAATCGCAAGTGAGAACCCAGCTTTATCCTCACCAATTTAACGATTTTTCTGCATTTTGCAAAATTTAGTGGCAGAATAACAGCGCGATTTCGCAGAGAAGATGCCAAATCGCTGGGTTTTCGCCTTGAATGGGAATCAAGCCTGGGATGAAGCAGCAATTGTTCCGGCGTCATGCTGTCTGAAGCCCGCCATGAGCGTCCAATCACTTTTCAGAAAGAACTACAATCTTCCAAGAGCATATAAAAACTTTTTAGACATTTCTAAACTATAAATGTCTTTGAAAATATCGTTCAATAGAAAGATGTAACTTTTTTTAAACTTATTTTCTGAGATTTTTTTTGAAGAATACTAAAGGATTTAAACCCAATGATGAAGTTGTGAAAACAGCCAAATGTCAGATAAAAGCAAGACCAAACCGAGAATGTGTGCGATTGTTACCAATCGTCACGTAAACCCTATGTATTTAACATGGAAATACCAAATGTATAAAGTCAGAAACAGCACCATGCCAGTAGTAGCCAACACTGTCCCTTTACCATGCTCAAATCAGCTGTTTGGGATACAAAATAATTTTTTAAACGTGTTCTGAAAACTTTAAAAAATAAATAAAAATCATTTCGATCATTTTAAGAGATGGCGAACATTATTCAGTGATAAAATTTTTGATGTCTTAAACCCTTTAATATTGTAAGGAGTGTAACATTTACTTATTCTGGTGTATAATTCTTATTGTTGTCTAATAAAAATAATCTACTTTTGCTTCAACGATGGGCAATGAATCAAAGCATTGGAGACCTAAAGTCCTCAAATCATTAGCATCTCCCGTATTCTTTGGAGAGTTGGCATCCAGTACCCCACAAACCCTTCCCCAGGTGCCAATCCCAATTATATACACTTAGTCATTGGACAATGCTGGTTCTGGAAAAGTTGTTAAATGGGCCAAACAGTACCTTACTAATGATAAGTTTTTTAAATTCTTTCCCCCATGTTTACTTTTTATCAAATTGCTGCATTGAAAAGCGACAAAGCGAAAAAAGCAGCAAACTGAAAAGATTAATAAGCGCATCTAATGTTCAAAAGTATCCCGATTTCCTGCCTATAGCAGGTCGTTAGCTGTTAGACCAGAAATCCAAATCGGTGTTTGCCACAGACTGAATAGACTGAATGAATTTCCTCGATTACTATACTCAGTTCTTGAGCTAAAAATTTTTTTACTTTTTTACTTCTAAATGAAATAATTACTGTTTAAAAATTGAGAACCCTTTCCCTCTTGTCATAGAATTAAGGACCAATATGAGACTTTGTTTCCATGGCAACCGGAGAGTTATACAGATCAGTTAGCTAAAATTATCCAAATTTTAGCTCAAGATTCCGCGAATGGGATTTACACTTATCGTATTACCTCGGAAAGAACGGCATGCTGGATGATGGCGAGTCAGACCAGGGTGCCGGATTATTCGAATTTTCCGGGCATTTTGTCCATTTGATTATTAATTGACTAGTTGTCTACTTGTCAAAAACTGGTCAGACTCATAATTACGTCGTTGTTTCCGAGGGAATACGGTAAACTTTAACTGCTGCCAACAGTGATGTCCCAAAAGCAAATGCCTATTCGGCCCTGCAAAGACCAATAATCCTATATTATAAAACGCAACGGCAAAAAAAAATCGGAATTTGCCAAAATCTGTCACGAGAAGCACAGAAACCATCTTGTATAAGTACATAACCAAAATGTCAGCAGGATTATAAAAGTCTTGCAACATTCAATTACAATAGAGAACATGAAAAATGTGTTGACATCGATTCCTTTTTCGATCGGATAACTCGCTGCCATCTCGCAGCCAACGCTAGAGCTCCGCCAATATTGGGATTTAGATAATTCATAGGGGAAACATTTATCTAGATAATAAATAAATAATAAATAAATAAATAAATAAATAAATAAATAAATAAATAAATAAATAAATCAATAAATAAATAAATAAATAATAAAAATAATGATTTAGAATATTTTTAGTCAACATTTTGTAAATTCTCTAGATAAATTATATCTGTCAGTTGAATTATCTAAAGTATATTTACAAATGAGAAGATTATATGTACACAGTTGATCTAAAAAATGATTTATTATTAAAGTTTTTATAGTATCAGAAGAATGTCAGTGTGACACAAGTTATAAACAGAATTATGTCTTTTCTAACGAAAAAAAAAAAGAAAAAAGTGTGAATCAGGCATTATGTACAAAATACAAAATTCAGAAAATTATGACTTTTAATAGTCAGCACTGGTTTTAAAAAAAAAAAAAAAATTTTTTTAAACCTAAGACAAACTTAACATAATAATTGGCCGTAATTTGCAGGAAAACAAGTTTCTTTAAATGCCTTTTATTAACTACGAACTATGTACCTGTTCGAAACAACAGAATTTCCTGTAAGCAATAGGGAAAATTGAATTCTAGAAATGCAACACCCCATTATATCAGAGAATTTACATTAACAACATTTCCATGTTTATAAAAAAAAATTATAAGTAAATATTTGGGGTCAAATTTATTGCAGAAAAAAATAAAATCGACCCGTGGTCAAAAAAAAGTTCGCTTCAAAGGGAATTTTTTTTTTGACCATAGGTATAGTGTGCCTCGAATCTGTTTACTCTCTCTTCCAACTCCCCATGTATTTTAAACAAACGATACAAATGATTGACAGCACTTGAAACGAACGCCTCACCACAGATAAAAAATCTTGAGAAAATCAAACACTGAAATTAAAAATAAGCCGAAATTGATGTTAAATACCTGCAGAAACGGACAAAGAACTCGCACACCGGCCGTGATACGCCGTGGAGTAGAGCGAGTCGAGTCCCGCCGTGGCAGCCGACGTGGCTACGGGAAGCGAAACCGGCACCCGATGGTTCATCCCGCTCGCCGATGACGCGCTCAAGTAGCCGCCGCCCGATGCCAGCATTGCGGCCGATGCGACGAGTCGGCCGCGGTCCAAAGCGTAATCTGGACGGGGATCCATAGACTGGTTTACGGCGGTGAACGATGTTTCACGGAAACTCTCATTGAATAGGCCTAAAATAAAAATTGTTTTTAGAAACTTTTTTGGCTTTTTCTAGAAATATCTCAGTTTCAAGTGCCATTACAGGAAAAAAGTGACATAAAATTTTTTTTTTAACTACCCCAGTGTATATAAAAGCGAGGGCATTGACTTGACAATTTAACAACCCCTCACGTGAATAATCACGCCATAAAGAGAAGAAAAACAATATAGAAGAAGGTAAAAAGAAAAAAAAATTAATCCCCTCCCCCATTTTTTTTTTTTTTATTCGGTTCATGAACTGAAAAAAAAAAAAAAAAAAAAAAAAAATAGACCTAAAATTAATTTCCATTCAATTCCAGACACCAGAATAACGCATTGTTATCAAGCCTCCATAGGGATAACATTGAGAAGTCAACATGTGCAGAAAAACACGCCATGTACCCATTAAAAAATCATTAGACACATTAGAGATTAACAGGAAGTGAACAATCTTGGCCATATATTTATTATGTCTATTATTTTAGACATTTTAATAAACTTTTCCTTTAGTTTGAAGATAATATGCAATTTTTTATTTTTTCGATAGCGACAGCCACAATGTAGGAAATAGATAGTTGTACGGTGATAGTGAAGAAATGCCGTAAACAATAAGTTAAACACGGCATTGCGTGCGGCGATCCCCGTGCTCGTATTTTTTGATTCGCACATTCACAACCGCCGTTCTAAAATTTTAAAACTAGACGGAAATGGACACCCTAATCTCGTATTCAAGTAAACCGGTAATTGAAAACCCCGTTGAGTTGTACACAGGTGCAGAATAATTAAATTATCAACACAAATTTCCCTTTCTCGTCTTTTGATCGTCACTTTGTAATCCCAATTCCGTGACTATTTGGCACCAAGTTTTGCAATTTCTCGTTTGCTTTCAGTCTTGTGCACATGTCCTTGACCTTGACCTCTATTCACTTCCCCTTGTTCTCTCTGATCCCCTATTCGCAACCCCCTTACCTACTGCGTCTGCTGGGTTTGCGTCAGTAAAATGCTGCTAACGAAAAATCAATACACGAAAAAATAGTTCCAAAAAGAGTGGAAAAGTTTGAAGTTTGAGAATTTATTTAGGATTTAATAACAGTAATCGGGGATGATAATTAAATGGTTTGTTGTGTTTTTTTATTTTTGACGTCATGGAAAGTTTGAAGGATGCGGGGAATTTCATGCCGATTGTGGTTCGGGTGTTGCGGCTACGGGAAATTGCGATTTCACGTCGATAAAACTAATGAAATTGAGAAATACTTTTTAAAAAAATAATTTTTTTTGTGATTTTTTTTTTAAGCATAAAATCTTGTATTTAATTAATAATTTAATTAAGAGTAAAAACTGTGTAAAATCTAATTTTATCAATTTTTTCACGTTGTGTGAAGTTTGAACGATGCGAACAAATTTCATGCCGCTGATGGTGCGTTTGATGCGGCAGCGAGAAGTTTCAATTTCCCGTCAAAAAATAAAAAACACTACAAACAAAAAAAAATAAATTTTTCAACTTTATAAACCATAAAAGCAATTCAATCTTCTATTAAATCCATAATTTATTTTTTTTAAAAAAAAAAATTATTTTCACAAAACAATTTCAAATCACGATGTTAGCCACCCTCACTCGCCGCACAAACCCCGCCTGTTGCGGCAGGCAAATTGCAATTTCCCGTACAAAAACTCCCGATTTGTTTTCCTTATATTTTTTATAAATAAAACTTTAAAAAAAAAAAATCTTTTTTGGCCTCGAGTCGAGGATGCAGTAGGCGTCGTCCTTCCCTTAACCATCTGTTTCGGGATGACATCCATCTTAATAATAAATCAGTCACGTGACCTTTATCTTCAGGCCTCAAATATAAAGGTAAAAGAAAAAAAATTACAGTCTTCTCCACACATCTCGTCCGAAAATTGTGCGATACGATAAGTTATATTTGAATTTCGTATCGCGTTTTATCACTAGTGTACTTGCCAAAGTCCAGAAAAAAAATATTTTTAATTTTGCAAATTAAATGCGGGTCTAATTATTGAGGAAATAAATTATGAGTTGATGCACATTAATCAAATTGGCGTCCGTATATATCAAATGTGGTTACAGATTGAATCGATTATGTTTTTCGAAGAAATATTAAATGTGGGAATTTGCAGTCATGATAGAAATATGAAAAAATGATGAAATTATTTTTTTTTTGTTTTTTTATGTTTTTTTTTGAGACAGGATAAAGTCATGTTATCAAATTTTGTAGTGATAAATGAAGTCAGACTTAATGGGAAAGTCGTAAAATGAATATTTTAGACAGGAAAAGTGTTGGGAAATGAAGTTTTATAGGTATTAACAGTGTTGAAAAACAACTTTTTAGGTATATAAGTAAGCGATGAAATAACTTTTTAGATGTTCAACGGATGATAAAATGACTTTTTAGGCAAAATAAAAAAAATGTGATAAACTAAGTTTTTTTGTGTAAAAATCTGTAATGAAATTATTTTTCCGGCATAAAATGTGGAATAAAATGACTTTTTAGACAAAAAAATATGATAAACCGGCTTTTTGGGTTTAAAATCTGTAATAAAATGACTTTTCCCTCATAAAATATAGAATAAAATTACTTTTTAGACCAAAAAAATTAATAAACTAGATATATTTGCCTGCAAATATATTTTATTCTCCATTTTATGCCGGAAAAGTCATTTTTTTTATTACAGATTTTACACCCTAAAAATTATAATAAACCGAATTTTTTGTAAAAAATCTGTGATAAGATAACTTATTTATGTTAATAAATGACTATTTCGACATGATAAGTATCTCAAAATGAGTTTTTCAGCATAAAATAAGAAATTTAATAAGAAATTAATTATTTAGACATTTCAAGTTTCAGAAATTACATTTTTATGCATCAAAAAGAGCCTAAAAATTAATTAATAAATGTGAAAATTTTTCTAAAAATTCTTTTGAAAACCAAAAATACTCAAATAATAATTGTTTTGACCCAAACATATTCAAAAAATGAAATTTTAGATCAAAAAACTTTCAGAAAATGAAATTTTAGCTTTCAGAAAATGAAATTTTAGATCCAAAAACTTTCAGAAAATGAAATTTTAGATCCAAAAACGTTCAGAAAATGAAATTTTAGATCCAAAAACTTTCAGAAAATGAAATTTTAGATCCAAAAACTTTCAGAAAATGAAATTTTAGATCCAAAAACTTTCAGAAAATGAAATTTTAGATCCAAAAACTTTCAGAAAATGAAATTTTAGATCCAAAAACGTT
>JH431342.1:0-11743 GCA_000239455.1 Strigamia maritima | reverse complement strand
AAAAAAAAATCTAATCAAAAGACAAAATCTCCAAATTAACCAACTGAAAACCAATTCCATCTCCAAAAATGCCTGAACAAAAAAAAAGAAAGAAAAAAAAACATAAATTTCACTTTGTCCAAATGCTCTTTCTCGCCTTTTGTCCAGCTTACACTCCGCCGCGTATGGGTGTGTATCTATCATTATGCGCTTGCATCTCAAACTCGATCCATTTCCTTCCGCCGTGACACTGATTAATAACGTGGCCTAAACTCGTGCGAACCAAAATGCACGTACAATGAATTTTTTTAAATCTTTTATTTCCACTTTAAAAATAACATTTTTCATTTTTTCCACCAAATCCCGAGTGAAAATGATCAAATTTCGACCTAAATTTGTCTAAGAATTATTTCTTCCTAATTAGACAGCTTGGAAAATCGAAAAAATGAATATTTATTGCAAATAAATAGTAATTACAAGATTTTTTTTTATTTAATGAAAAAAAGACGAAACTTGAAATTGGGTTAGATAAAACCAGTGGAAGTTTGGTTCGGCAATAAAAGTTTTTCTAAAGATAGATAAAATGAAATTGATAATTTAAAAAAATGAGGAAACATTAAAATAGCGTAATTTGAATGATTTAGCAAGTGCGGTTTATTGGGTTTAACACCGAAATCGGTTGACCGCATCCCGTTGTGACGTGATGCCGTTTCCGAGACAAGGAGCGCGGCATCGCGAATCTCCGTTGTGCGTACATTATTATACGTATCGGTAAACTTAAAAATTTTAACACAAAGTAATGTTTTTTTAAATTTATAAACTAAAAAAAAATACTTATCTAGTATTAAAACCAATATCTTATTCTATAATATTATTTTTAAAAATAAAAAATGGTTTTTAAAATTTTACGGGAAAAAGCGAAAACTGTTGCCGGGTTACCCGCGACCCGTGCGGCATGAAAACCACTCGATTGCCGTCCCTAAAAACAATATAACACAAAACACTCTTAAAACAAAAATAAAAGTTTTAATCATATAAAAAAAACACATAACACGTTCAGAAACATTTTCCAGCTCATAATAATATAAAAACATTGAAAGAAACAACTTGATCTAAAGAAAAGCGACACGATGTCAATTTGAGCCGCGGCGACATGACAGTTCATTTCGGAAAGTGAAAACTGCGCCATTTCAATTTCCACCGCCTGAACCTCTCAAAAAACATCAAAACAACCTAAACAAACCCACAAAACATCCCAATTCCCTCATCGAATCACTCAAAACCGGTGGAAAAAAAAATCAACTCCCAAAAACTACAAAAAACCGTTAAGCCTAATATTTTCAAACTACGGGATAACTCGACCAGACCCAGTTTTGTGACAGCATTTTTCGCCCGCTCCCGATCAGTGTCGCCTAACGACAATAATTTTCCTTAACAATACAAAGCATCAACACTGAAATAAATAAATACATAAGTTTGTATCGCTAAGCACAAGGTTCACCCGACCCAGCGAAGAGGCCGATCCTCTTGCGATACAAGAAAGAGAAATTTCACTCACCTTTTCTATCGATGTTTTTCCTTTTTTCTCGTTTTGGAATAATAAAATCCGTTTATAGTGGCACTGTTAATCCTTTTCGATGAAATCTATGTGAGCACAATCCGACGTACGGTAACAAACGGGAGAAATAACACGGCAAAATGCGAAGCGAGGCGAACGACGTCAACATGCGGTGATCGAAATTGATCGTCGGCGCCTTCATCCGGTCACGGAAAAGTAAACATGGCGCTGATTGGTTGAAAGGATCTGACTGCCGCTCCCACCTATTTTCTCTTCGGTTCCCGTGTTTCATGGACTCGGCCGCGGCTCCGCAGTTTAAAGTTGCATTTCCACGGAACGGGCTTGTTCGATTCGAATGTCTTTTAATTGGCTTTTGATACGGAAAATATTGAAATGGAAACCGAACTCTTTCATTACGTCATCGGTATTAACGAAACTGCCAACTGTCGAGCAAATTTTCTGCCATTAAATAATTTAAAAATAAAAATAAAATAAAAAGTTTTTTTTTTATTTTGATTTTTTTTTATTGTTTTTCATGTAATTTATTCGAAAAATAAAAATAAAAGTGTTTGAAAAAAAAAAAACCTGAAACTGCCAAATTACACGCTTCTCTTTTTTATCTAATAACTTTTGAACCGGTTCACCTAAAAACAATTTTAAAAAAAGAAAAGATGTAAAATAAATTTCTAAACACTTCTTAAATTGGATTATTATTAAAAAATAATTTGGAAAAAAGTTATAAGAAAAAATAACATGGCAGACTAAAACTGCCATTGAGTAAATTCCACCATTCGCAGACATAAAATAATAAAAATAAAAACTAAGTGGGAGCCAGGAGTTTGTAAGTTGGTATGGAGGGATCCATAAAAGAGACAGGGGGCGCTCAACCCATTTTTTGTGCATTGTCATTGGGCGGAGTTAGTGTCGGTCACGTGGCTGCATGACCTCCTACACTGACCTTTATTCATTTGAAAGCAGAAGCGCGTTCGAGGGGTCCATAAATTATCTGGGATGGTGGTAGGCAGTTGTCTGACTCTTTCGTGGGTCTTCTTTCCACTTGGCACATCATTCGATATGATTCAGAACAGACTCGCGTGACGCGATGACGTTACTATATACTCCTGAGTCCTGGCAAGAATTTCAAGATCATGTGGGGGGGCATAAATCAAAATGGCAGAAAATTAATTGTTGTTTTTAAATTTTTTAACAAAAATGTTTAATTCATCATTTTTTAGTTTTTTTTTTTTTTTTTTGTGGAGGCGTATGTAGCATATGACAGGAATAATCTTGCGTTGGAGGTACACTGATACACAGCTATAATATCATCAAGATGTTTCAATCATAAAACAGTTGGCACACAAGTGTACCCATTAACCAACTGTAAAATTGTTGATAATCTCGATAAATGCTTCTGTTTGATTGGTATTGGAAAAGATTAAAATCTTTTATGAAAGGTGATTACCACGGCGTTACCAAGAAAAAAATTATTAATGTTATTCAATCGATGAGATTAGCATTTGGATTCCAGGAATGATGTGTATGCAAATTCAATACAAACAAAAATATTTATAATTATCGGAGATGGCTCGATAAGTTGTGCATTTATGAAGTCTCTGACTCATTGGGCCATTCCAATGGCTCACTGAGCCACTCAAATTTTTTACTGGGATACTCCAATGTCTCACTGGGCCACTTCAATGGCTTAGTGGGCTACTCCAATGTCTCCCTGGGCCACTCCAATAGCTTACTGGGCCACTCCAATGATTCACTGGGCCACTCCAATGGCTTACTGGTAGGGATGCACCGGATATCCGGATTCGGATTCGGATTCGGTGTCCGGTAATCCGGCTGAAAATAAAAATATTCGGTATTCGAATAAATTTTTTTAAATTTTTTAAATTTTTTAAAATTCAGTTTTGAGATCCGGTGTAAATCCGGTGTTCGGAATTTTCAGATGAAATAGTCCGGTATTCGACCAGTATTCGGAATTTAAATAAATTCAAAATTCGGTGAAATTCGGCATCCGGAATCCGGTGATTTTTAGATCCGGTGCATCCCTACTTACTGGGCCACTCCAATGGCTTACTGGGCCACTCCAATGGCTTACTGGGCCACTCCAATGGCTTACTGGGCCACTCCAATGGCTTACTGGGCCACTCCAATGGCTTACTGGGCCACTCCAATGGCTTACTGGGCCACTCCAATGGCTTACTGGGCCACTCCAATGGCGTACTGGACCACTCTCCAATGACTCAGTGAACCACTATGATGGGTCACTGGGGCTCCCTGCTTTTTGGACCTTTTCTGTGGTTCTAAGGGTTTTTCCAATGGTTCACAGGCCCTTTCATTTGGCTTACTATGCTCATTGAATTACTCTAATGACTCAGTAGACTACTCTGATAGTTCACTTGATTAAAACACCCCTCAAATTACACTAAAAGAAGCGAAATATATAAATTTTCTTACAAAATATTATTATACAGCAGTCATTTTTACAGCAATTTTGAGCAGTGCTGCTTCGTGCAGCATTTCCAAGAAGTCTAGCTGCAATTAAACTGTTTGTTGTATTTGCTAGATTCTTGAACATGACAACAAACATTTAAATGATGCATCATACCCTTTAAACGTCTGGTCACTGAGCCGGGACAAACAGCTAATTGCTGAGAAGGGTCAATTCACCATGATGCTAATAGATATTAAGCTCAAATAACCAGTTGCTAATGAAAAGGATTTATAGTAATTATAAAAAATAAATTTAAAAAATACCCAATCAGCATCAAACCTGTATGATTCCTGAAAAGAACCACGTGGTATTAGCTCTGATATATCATTTTATAACTAAACTTTATTGTGGTGTGGGTTTAATGTGGTCTAATGAATGAAGCTTATTCACTTAGCTGAATTAGTCGGCATTTTACAGAACATTTTATATTTTACAATTTAATAGCATTAATTTATCAACATTAATGTTGGTTTATTTAGTCTGGCTTGCATGTGATAAGTAGAGTCACTTTTCTGAGAATTTTTCTCATTGAGGAAACTTTGGTTTCAATTTCGGTTTTTTTTTTTTTTTTTTTAAAAAAAACTTTACTTCACCACAGGAAACCACCTCTTGAAAGCTAAAATGTCAGTGTATACAATCATTTACAATGTATTAATGGATTTTTCTGTGTGTCATGCGCTGTTTAGGTATTTTTTTTTTATTTTTTATATATTAATAATAAGATGACTTCATAGCCATTAATCAGTTCTAGCGTTCCATTTCACGCACCTGGTTTAAAATGAAATACAAATTATTTATTCTCAAAAAAATAAATATAAAATTACAATTTTATGAATAAGAAGAACTCAAAAGTAATAAATTGAAAATTTATTTAAAATGTTTATTGGGGGGTGGGGGGGGGAAGTCAATGTTTCACGATAATATTACATGCCAACATTGATTTACTTGATGAACTTCCATTCAACGTACATATAGCGTCGTTTTGTCTAATGGATATCACTGCAGGGTTGATAAGTTAGTTATACTTTATGCAATTGTGATGATAACTGAATGTCATAACAAGTGTGGTTTCATATAAAGTCGTTGTCGTGATGATAAAAGTCCACATTCAACAGAGATAAGTTTCAAATTAAAGGAACCTCATGATATTGCCAGCTCAACAATCGGACGAGTGCATTATGGTAGGGAAAGTGTATTTTGTGCACCACTCGTCCTCTCCATTACAAAAAATATTAGATTCAACTTTTAATTTGGTGTAAATTTGAAGAAGAAAAAAAATTATACTCATGTTTACACATCCAGAAAATATGCTATTACAATTTAAAATGTGCTTTTATACCTAGCGTAATAAATATGATTATATCGCTACAAGGTGTGTTTTTACACTTATCAAGTAGTACATTGGCATCTAAAACGTGCATTGAAACACTTAAAAGTGTCTTAAACGGCTTAAAACAGCTAAAAAGTGCCTTAAAACACCTAAAAAGTGTCCTATAACAGCTAAAAAATGACCTAAACACCTAAAAAATGACTTGAAACACTTAAAAATGACTTAAAACACCTAAGAAATGACTTAAATCACCTAAGAAATGACTTAAAACACCTAAAAAATTACCTGTAACACCTAAAAATGACTTAAAACACCTAAGAAATGACTTAAATCACCTAAAAAATGACTTGAAACACCTAAAAATGACTTAAAACACCTAAGAAATGACTTAAATCACCTAAGAAATGACTTAAAACACCTAAAAAATGCCGTAAAACTTCTAAAAAATTCTCAGAACGCCAAGAAATTAGATTTATGGACCTAAAAATTAACTTTGGCTATATATAAAGTTGTCAACTGCTTAAAAACAAAACTCTGTGAACTTAGCACATCTAAATGTGAAATTGCCAAAGTGCAAAACACTTGCACTAAGAAGACATCTGTGAAATGAAAGTGACCGAGATAATAGTGAGAGTATGTGTATTTACGTGTTAATAACTGTAATCAGAAGAAGCAGTCGCTTACAAGATTGACAGCACACACCGCCTTAGTAATAATTAAGTGATGACGTCAGTAGAAAAAAATAATAATTTAACAAAACAATAATTTAATTTCTTTCCATTTTAATTTTCCCTTAGAACGAGCTGTTGTGGCGTGTTATTCACCAAAACGATGATGGGTGGTTTGGCCTTCAACTGAGTCAGCAAAGATCGATGAGTGCGCTGACTGAGCAGCGTACGACGCCCCTACGACAGCAACTAGCAACCGTTTGCTACCAACTGTCTACTTTTTACTTCTTCCATCGTTTTTGGAATGGAGCCAAAATTTACTTATAAAATATTTGTGCAAAAATAAAAGACGCTTCTCGAAAACCCTAAGTGATGTGAACAAACTTTAAAGTTGATATTTAGTTTTAAGATGTTAATAATAGGGTTTTTCTAAATTTCTGTGTGTTTAAGATGTAAATTTTTCTCGTTAGAGAGGGTGATTGACACTGCGCATCAGTGAATTTACATTTTGTGCACACATGTCTTGGAGACATCTCATGTTGACATGTAGGGTGTCTTGTGAGTAGCGGGTGCTTTGATGGTAAACGCTTTGGGATCGATAGAACGATTTGCGGCATGTTCTTTGCGTTGTACACTTTACCTTGCGCTAACAATGAGGCTGTACGAGTAGGCAATGCAAATACATTTCTATACTTTTGAGACAAAGAATATTTGGTTATTGTTCGGTGTTTAGTGAATTTTGGTGCGTTTTTGGCTTATTATTATGCTTTTACTGCATGGTTACGAAAACCCGTTATGGTTAGTTCACATTGAACGTAACTTAACGTAACTTACAAAGATTTAACGTGCGCTCATAGAAGAAATGTTTCCATTTTACTCCATTTTGTCCCATGGCCAACTCTCACATTTAAAAGAGTAATAATACTTTAATTTCAGAGTTTTGATATTCGATTTCAAAGTATTGTTACTTCAAAATGGAGTTTTCACACATCAAACTCTCGTTTTAGAGTACCATTACTCTGATTATGGAGTCGGCCACAGGACAATGCATAACTCCAGAAATAGAGTAAAATGTCGACTTTTTTTGCTATGAGTGTAGCTTAAAGAAAGTAACGGATGATTTTGTTCACACTGTTTGTAGACAGTAAATATAAATCGGCCAATCACCAATTTCTCAACCGTCTCGTTTTTCATGCGAGAACTAGCTGTCTTCTCATTGGTTGTCGTAGTTTCTTAAGTTACGTTACTTCCTATAGTACTTCAAAATCAATTTTGAAGTAGGACCTGTGATTTTAAACCCACAATGCATTGTGCAGCCATCTTGTGTTATATTACAGAGTGGAGTGACCTATGTGGCCTAACCATTAAGAAACCTCTAAACTGATTAATGGTGACTATATTGAAATATAATAACCTTGAATTCCTAATTTGCAGTACAAATAAAGTGCTTAGCCCCAATGAATACAAAACCTACCTCTTTCTAAGCTCCAACACCAACTAATTTCCTGTTCTCAACCCTATTCCAAGTTCCAACCCCATCCCAATAAAAAAAAAAACACCCATCCCTTTACCTTTTTCCTAACCCTCTCCCATTTCTTTTCTATAGGTCAGAGATAGATGGCGTCGTTATGACGTTATATTTTCGCCAAATGAACTGTTGTCATCATCCCTTCTCCCCATATGTTTGCCCTTTAGCCAAAAGTGATGTCAGGCTTCCATGATCAATCAGAAATGAGAAATCGATGAACAGCTAAGACTTGTGCATTAAAAGTTGCAGTCAACAAGTTTCTAATATGAGAGTATGGGGAAAAAATATACAGTCACCTACTCTTTCCATTTCAAATTGCATTTCTATGCTGCATCTTTACAGCCAACAATGCATCTTTACACCCAACAATGCATCTTTATACCCAACAATGCACCTTTACACACAAAAATTCATCTTTACACCCAACAATGCATCTTTACACCCAGCAATGCATCTTTATGCCCAACATGCATCATTTAAACCAATAATCATCTGTAACTTTGAAGATTACTAAACAACTTTTTCTATCTTTACTTGTACAGAACAAACAGTTTCATGATATAATGACACCTTTTGAAGTATATAATTTCTACCACACTAAAATATAAACCTCAATTCTATGCATGAGCACTTTTAACCACTTAATGATTATGCTAATATGATCAATAGATAATTAATCTGTCCAGAGCAACTCATTGGAATGACCTTTTAAAGCCTATAATGTACAGAGGAAAACAAAAGATAAATCCAAAACAGATAGAAAACTCATTTCCTGTTATATGATTGTCAAATTCTTTATGCTTTGTCATTAATTTTTTACTTTATCACTGGCTTCCTGTTATAAACAGTACTTTTTGTTGAAAGCCGTATGTTATATTCGGCAATAAACTTTATGCATGCGAGTCGTAAAACGATAGAATGCACGTCTCGTTTTTCTATTGCGAGAACAGAAACAAGAGACAAAAATCAATGTAAAAATGCATTCTTGCAATTCCAAAGCACAAACGACTTTGCCCCTATAAATCTTGGCATTTACAATGAGCACAGCGCCATCTATTGCGTCCAAAACATACTTTGAGTTAGTAGACCTATTCCTAGTTTATTGATAACAACGTTTAAGCTCGCCTCGAAGCTCGCTTTGTATTCGCAGTGCATCATGGATGAGTAAATTATGTATGAATTTTTAAAATTGATAACAAATAAAACAGAAATTTAAACCTGTCGTGATTCCGACTAAAATTAGTCACTAATAAGAGTAAAATTCTGATCTTTTGGATTTGACATTCAGTTTTCATTCAAACCAAACTTTCATTCTTTATCCAATATTCCTTCTCCATAATGCAAAGCATCATGGTCGAATGACGTTCCCAATCTTAAAATTACAAATGATCCAGAACCAGTTCTCTAGTTTGGTCGAATTTCAACTCTCTGACTTTATTTGTTAACAATCAGAACTGGTGACGTCGAAAAACCTTGCTCGACCATGATGCATTGCATGACAACAAGGTGCGCCAACTAGGCATTGTTGTTGTAATAAATATGCAACAATAAAATATTTTAAAGAAAGAAATACATGTTATTCTTAACACTTTTTCAGGTATTAATATTAAATTTCACTGCACTTGACGTTTAAAGTGTCCACACGTGTCCACTTAAAAAAAAAAAAAAAAACAATTTTAAATTTTCTGTAGGAAGTTTTTGGTTTTTACCATTCGGCTGAATACCGAGAGTCAAGATATAACAATTGACCAAGAGTCAAGACAATTTTATTTACAAATCTTTTCCTTCAACCGATGCAATTTGTCACAGAATAAAATAATATCCGTACCACCCAATATTTACAACTCTTTTAAATTTTTTTACAATAACAATTTTTAATTTTTCAAGAATTTTCAAAGGGTTCTGCTTCTAGTCTTCGTTTCAGGAAACTCGGATGGCGACGAGGAATTTACAACCACAGACTGGGGGGCCAGCTTAAAATAACTGTCTTCCGTTTCGTCCACCAACAAATACATATCATCGTCGTGGAGTGTGTTGGACGCAGACCAGCACGTGCACTGTTGCAAACACCAAATGCCCACAGCCACAGCCGGACAGACAAAACAAATGAACAAGACAATAAACAAGAAAAAGAGAACGCTCACACACATCCACGTCAACCGAAACAGCACATCGCAAAACCATTCAATGCTATATCGCACCGACCACATAAATTGGCTGACGCGTTCCAAAAGGTCTAGTTTCCATTTGCTTTCGGAAGATGTTGGTCCATCAAGATCATCAACGTATCTGGGATTTTTGACTCGACAACTAGACTTGATTTCTCTACATCCAGTGGTTCAGCTTTCTCCACATCGCAGTGTCCATGGGTGTCACACTTGCCGGTGTCCCCGTGGCAAGGATCCCCAGGTCGCCGAAGGAGCCACCAAGGAGTATCTTTGCGCCGGATGGGCTTGCATTCTGCACTATCTTCATTTTCTTTGCAGCAGACTACGCAGGATGATTGCACGTCTGGACACTCACAGCTGATGTGGCCAAAGAGAGAGCATTGTACCGGACTGCGGTTAAAGTGCTCTTCGTCGTATACAGGCTTGTCCGGACCCATGCATTCTGTTTGTGGAACCCGACGACCCTGAAATTGTAAAAACCGAAATTTTGCTGGTATGGCTATACACCATGATACAGTCCAACCTTGTTGTAACCCCAAAAATGCGTTGAGAATCGCCAAATGTAGGCTTCTCACGCTTAGTGGTCCGCTACAACAAGGTTTTACCATAGGCAGTGAACACGACCAAACATATTGAGAAGAACAAAAATCACTTGGTCTTTAAAGTGTATACCCTAATTCAAGCTGGTTTATAGAGATGCCTAATTTATGATTTGCCAGATGTACAGGTCATTCACTGACTACACAAAACAATTACCTGAATATTAGCACTACTGGTACTGCAGCTATTTACTGATTCATCGTTCTTCCCTTCATTCCCTTCTTCGGTTTGATTTTCAGATTTTAAAGTATTTGTCGCAGGTTTTCTCTTATCATTTGGTTTAGAACCTTTTCCACGTTTCCTCCCACTTTTCTTTTCTGTCTTTGTGTCTTCCATATTTCCCTCCATATTTTGATTTAACTTTGGTGGATTTTTCTTCTCCATATTTAACTGTGGTTTTTTCTTGTCCGTATTTAACTTTGGATTTCTCTTGTCCGTATTTAACTTTGGCCTTTTCTTCTCCGTATTTAACTTTGGTTTTTTCTTGTTTGTGTTTATCAACGGCTTTTTCTTGTCAGTATTTAATACCGGTTTTTTCTTATCGCTTGGTTTGGAAGGCTTATCACCCTTTTTCCCTTCTCTTGATTCGTTGTCAAGCACAGGTTCTTCAACTGCAGGTTCTTCAAGTACAGGTTCTTCAAGCGCAGGATCTTCAAGCGCAGAATCTTCAAGCGCAGCATCTTCAAGCGCAGCATCTTCAAGCGCAGCATCTTCAAGCGCAGCATCTTCGAGATAGTCATATTTCTCTTCCAATGCTACATCTTCTGATTCTTCTAATTCTTTTTCTGTTTCCAGCTCGGCCAATTCCTTCTCCGTTTCTAGCTCCTGATCAGAATCTGCTTTTAACCAATCCAGGCAACAAGAATCCCATTCTTCATTAGTGTTGGGGTTGTCTGCACCCTCACCTGCTGAAGAAATTTCAATGTAAACTTACAACTGAATCATCCAAATTTAATATAATTACAACAGAGACTTCTAGCCAGTGAAATGAAACAATTCCCTTTTTTACGTAATACTGTCTTCATGTGACCAATACTGCACGGAGAGAAATAGCGATTATTCGGCTGATCTCCTTTAACGGCTACAGCAGCCATAATAAATCTGCCTCCATCATTATCAGTTGGTGAACATCTATCATCTGGATGAGGATCATGGTCACTGCCAAAAGAGTGACCCAATTCATGTGCCACAGCGATGGCTGTTATACCACGCGGCATTCGGCGTCCTTGCAGCATCATGGTTATAACAGCCGAATTGAAACTTAATGCTTTCTGGTCTTGTGTAGAAAAAAGACGTGGTTCACAAATTCCACCTTTAAAATTAAAATGATCAGTAATGAGACTAAAGCTAGGTTCACACTAGACAAAAAGTAACGCAACGCAAAGAATTAGCAGCTTGTGATTGGTTGT
>AFFK01018495.1:0-14686 GCA_000239455.1 Strigamia maritima | reverse complement strand
ATTACTTGTGTCATTAGCCTACTGGTTTTTTGTGGGTTTCCACCTTTGGTGGATGATTGAACAGGGACTGTGTCCTTGTTGTCATCCATGTGTTGCGGTGCAGCCGACTTTTTGTCGCTACTAGCAATTATTGTAGATTGTGATGGCGCAGCGAGGTTTTTCTCATTGTCATCAGCGGTATCGGCAATAGGCCAGCAGCTGGCTTATCACTGGGAATGTAAAGTCTCATTTCTGAAACATTTACAGTCCCCTTCTTTGTAAAGTGATAGGCTTTGCAATTTCATAAGCATTGCTGCTAATTTTCTTAATAATCACATAGGGACCTTTGTATCTGTCTTCTAGTGATTGGGAATATCTGATTGCCGCTTTGGACAATGCATGAGTTTTAATTAGGACTAAGTCGTTTAGTTCAAATTGAATGTCTGACCTATGTTTGTCATAATTAGTCTTTTGTTTTATTTGGGCCTTTTCTTTATTACTGATTGCAGTTTTTAGAAGGGAGGCCATCCGACTCATGAGCATTCTTAGTGCGTCATGTGGTCGTTCTGGGTCAAAAGGGGCGTCGTAAGCAACGTCCCTGTTGTCCCAAAATGGTCGAAGTTCCTTAAGAAATGTCGCCATTGCAGGTGTTATACCAGTGGTAGCTGATGGGGCAGTACTGAGTGCGAAATTTATATTTCCAATCACTCTGTCCCAGTGCTTGTGTTCAGAAGTGAAAATTTGAAGCATTATTTTAATGTTTCTGTTAATCCTTTCCGTATAGTTAGTTTGAGGATGGTATGGGGAGGTCCGATTCGGGATGATTCCAGCATTCTCACATAGCGCATTGTATACATCGGAAACAAATTGTTTTCCATTATCTGATACAATATAACGTGGGACACCATAGGTTTGAAAAAATCTCATAATATGGGGAACCAGAGTCAGGATTTTAGCATTCCTTAAAGGAACCACTTCAACCCATCCAGTTGCATAATCTACAATGACTAAAATAAACTTATTTCTATTGGTCGTCATTGGTTTAGGTCCCATCAGATCTAGGCCAATTCTTTCGAATCTGCCAATCTGGGCTGAGATTGGTTGGAGTAAACCCTTTGGTTTCCTCTGAATAGGTTTGAAGCGCTGGCATCTGTCGCATTTTGCGACATATTTGACAGTGTCTTGTCTGCAATTGACCCAAAAGAAAGAGCGTCTAAGTCTTTCGAAAGTGACGTCATCGCCACCATGTCCACTACTGGAATAGTCATGGACCAGTGCTAAGCATTTATCTTGTAAAGATTTTGGAACCACAATTTTGAGTCCAGCTGAATTGTTCACATCTTCCAGATAAATATCTGATTTGAAGGGGACAAAAATGAATAACACACCATCTCTGTTTAGAGTAAACTCTGTTTTGAGTTTTGTGTATTCCATTGGTACATCAGGCCAAGGAGTGTCGTCCTCTGGGTCTGTTTGTAGCCACTCTATAATCTTAGAGAGATTTTCATCGTCTCATTGAGCTTGCTCAAACTCTTCCATTGAAATATTCCAATGATAAGAATCAGTTAATAAAAATAGTGAGTACAATTGGGATTCTTCATACTCTGCATCTTGGTCGTGGATTGTGATTTCATCACTTTCCGTGCCAAGTTTGGAGAGAGCATCAGCAACTACATTGGTTTTGCCTCTCCTATAGACAATGTCTATATTTTCCTGTTCAAGCTTCATGGCCCAACGTGCCAATCTACCTGCAGGGTGTTCACAGTTCATTAACCATTTGAGGGCCAAATGATCAGTCTCAACTGTGTATTTGGAGTATTCAATATAGGGTCTGAATTTTTCGACACCCCATATTACTCTTAAGCACTCCAGTTCTGAAGCACTGTAATTTGCTTCTGCGCCTTGCAGTGTACGACTTGCGTATGCTACAGGGTGCAAAAAGTTATCTTTGGGATCTACTTGCATGAGTACTGCACCGAGACCGGCAGCACTTGCATCCGTGTGAATGGTGAAAGAAGTTGCAAAATCGGGCAAAAGTAGCACGATATCTCCAGTGAGTAGATCGTTCAGAATCTCAAAGGCTTTTTGACATTCTGGTGTCCAAGTGAAATTATTCCACTTTTCCTTTTTGTGTTGTACAAAGAAAGGCTTTTGTATTGAATTCAAGTCTTTAATTAAAGAAGCATAGAATCCAACCATTCCAATAAAACGCTGAAGTTGTTTCAAAGTTTTAGGAGCAGGGTAATCCAATATTGCTTGGATTTTGGTGTCATTAGCAGTATATTTGCCAGCAGACACCGTAAAGCCTAAAAAATCAAGTTGTTCCGCACAAAAGAACGATTTTGTTAGGCTTGCTTTTAGATTTTTGCATCTAATCTATCCAAGATTTCTGCGTTGTGTAGCAAATGTTCATTAAACGTTGTACTAAAGATAATGATGTCGTCGACGTAAGCCAGGGCAAATTTGCCTTTAATGTCTCCCAAGATTTGGTCCATCATTCTCTGAAATGCGAATGGTGCATTCTTGTATATTTGAATGTTCCCTCAGGTGTCGAGAAAGCAGTCTTATTTTGATCCTCTTCACTTAATTTGATTTGGTGATAACCCTTTGTTAAGTCTAAACTTGTAAAGAAATAGCTACCCCCAAGAAAACCTAATATCGTCAATATTGTCGTTATAGTATAGACATCCTTAATAGTTTGCTTATTTAGCCACCTAAAATCGATGCATAATCTGTAAGTTCCGCCTTTTTTGGAGACAATTACAGTTGGATTTCTGTATGGGCTTTCACATGGCACCACAAATCCGCCTTTAATTAAAGTGGCCGTGAGTTGGTTTAATAATTCAGTTTTTGCAGGATTGCAAGGCCGCTCTTTACATTTGAATGGTTTTGCGTCACCAGTTGGAATTGTATGTTCCAAATCTGGGTGGCAACCAGCATTTTCATCAAAAGTGGTTTCATACTTTTTGATCAATTTGCAAAGTTTTTCATATTCTTTGCCTTGCAGTTTGCATTTGGATAACAAATGCTTTGTTAAATCTTCTAGATTCATTTTGGGTTCTTTCTCAATATTGAGTTCTCTTTTGAATTTATCGAGAATCGCTGCTGCCATATCGGCTGCAGAAGGTGGATGTTCGAATGGGAACTGATCCTCATCGAAATCTGTATGCCACTAGCGTTTTGAGGGCATTGAAATCACTATTCCATTTTCCTCCATCCATGTATCCCCTAAGAGTAGATATTTGGATGCTGAGGGCAGGACTGAAAATCTAACAGGTCCTTTCCCGGTTTTCCATGACATATTTAATGTAATGAAACCAAAAGATTTGGTGACTCTGTCACCTGTAACAACAACAGTGTTGTCATTGGTTCTTTCAACAAGGTGAAGCATGTTTAAGTGTTTAAGCATTGCTCCACTGATGTAAGGCCTTGAAGCCCCACAATCAAATAATGCTTTGCTCTTTTCCCGCCGATTTGGACGGTTAAGTATAGCAAAGCGCCTGGTTTTTTCTGGTTAAAGTTAACCATTAGTGTGTCCACTTTGGGCTCTGATTTTAACACGCCTAAAGGATTAGGTTGATTTGTGTCAATATCGTTAAAAATAGGATCTTCCAAATCCAAATCAGTTGGGCTGAGAAAATCACTTAGGGTTAAGCAAGCCTCCATTATAATCTTTATTCTAGAACTTGCTTCTTCTCGTTTTTGACTCTTCCTCAGAGTCTTCAACGTCTAACTCCTCCATTTGTTTATTTAGTTCTGTTAGAACCAAGAAAACCTTCTCACTTTTGGCTTTGGCCTCTTTGTGCATGTCCTCGGACTTGAACTTACAATCCCGCATGAAGTGGCTTCCACCACACCTGTAACAACCACCATTGGTGGGTGCTGCTCGAGCATCTTCTAAGATGTTCGAGATCTTTGCTTTAGCAGCTGCACTTATTGCAGCTGCTCGTCCCTGGTTCTTTGGGACAATAAACAATTTTTTCGACTCATCCTCCTGCAGTTTTGTTTCTGTAGGAGTCGAAATTGGTTTAGGTGTTTCGACCACAGTTCTGGTCTTACTCCTTTGTTTTTGGCGTTCCTCAAGTTTCGCCATTCGCTCTATGTCGGGGACCACTGAGCATAGTTTGGGCCAAGTGCAGTCTAATGTTATAGACTGTTTGATCAACCTGGCAGCAGATGCTGACATTGCCTCCAAAGTATAGATCATTTTTTCCTCCTCCGGAATAGGTACTGTCATTTGTTCGAACAACCGTTGAAGTCTTTCCAAGATCTCAGTGGGTGTATTCGTTGCCAGTCTGTTTAACTTTGTCCATTTCCACCCTAAGACATTTGTCTGATGGGCGAAACGTTTTCGAAAGGTTTCATTGAATTCTTTCCAAGTTTTGGAAATTGTTGCGCAGAAACCATTCTGCGGCATCGCTTCAAAAAATGGGTGCCAAAATGCAATTGCACAATCTCGTCGCAAAATGCTGCATATGCAACAATTTGATTAGTCAGCAGATTCAAAAGAGTCGTGCTTTCAGTTTGTTTCCGTCGAAACGTGTGATTTTAATCTTTTTAATTTTATCCGACAGAATTGCTGATTCCATCGGCCTTGTATTTCCCTGTGTCGCTTGTTTGGCGACAGAGTCTAATTTGTCGACGTAAATGCCCATACTTTTGGTGGGCGTCGACAATTGTAGCTTTAAAGCTGATATGTCTTTGCTGTATTGGTCCCTTGCAGCGACGGCTGCTTGTTGGGCCACTAGTAAATCCATGAGCGCTTGTTGCTTGTCGGCAACGGCATTGTCGACTTGCGTTTGCGCAGCGCCCAATTCTTGTTGGTTGTGGTTTTCCACATCCAATTTCCACTGAGCAAACTGATCTAATTCAGCCTGCAATCCCGCAAGATCCACTATTTAGTTGGATCTAATAGAAAAGCATTTGCCAAAAGTTGAGCAACTTGTTGAACACGTGGCAATGCCAGGTCGGGCCAAAACTATCAAAAATTTGGCCAAAACACAAAAATCGTTTGGAAGCGAACTCAATTTTTCCTTGCCGTTTTCCGTTGCATGCGGTCCGCCGCTCGTAATCGCTAGGCCCGTCTCGCTACGTCGCTCTCGAATGTTCGCCAATGTTGCCTTTGGTTTCTCAGCGTCGCACTCGTCCCGGCGCTCGTTTTAGTATGCCGTCGGGCAGTTTATAATACTGCAACGCTCGAAATAAAGGCACACAAAAGCTAAAAACGAACTTACTACTTGTTTATTCGTTTTCATGCCAACTTGGCATGCGGGCCGCCATCCTGGCACATCACAGTGAGTCACATCACTCATGTGACCACCTGATGTCATCAGAGTGATTGATGACCAGTGACTTAATTACTTTGTGCCACCTGTTGTCAATCACAACAAAGACAATGTGTCATCTGCTCTACATCCAAAATACAAGCAGACAACACCCAAATACAAATACAAGTCACAATCAATTATAAAACTTGACAAATCAGTGTCTACACATACAAATTCTATTGTCATAAGTCTCAATCAGGTAAATTCATAGACATAAATCTGTAAAACTCTGTTGACTCAATTTAGACATTAATTAAGACAATTTAACAACTATATCACGCTTAAAGCTGCTAAAATAATGCTTTGACCTAAAATACTCATTATGATGTCAACAACTCCATATAATAACGTATCTAGGCTACTATCTATGCTTACAATAGGTAAGAATCACATCTAACTATTATTATACAATTACTTGACCATTTTAAGCAGTCAATATCACACATGACTGCTCAAATTCTGAAAATATTAATAAAACTCAAAACATCAATACTAGACATGATTATAAATCCAAAAACCTAATATGCTTTTAGCTAGAAATTTGCCAATACAACAACACTTGTTGGGGAACTGCCATTGTATTGGAAATATTTGGAAAATTGTTCGAAATATCCACGTGGTTCTCACTCTGATTATCAGTAGTGTCGGGTCGATTAGTTTCGGAAGGCTGATCTGCAGCAGTCGAAACTGGTCGTTTATTTAAAGTAGAAGGTAAAGCCCGTTTTCCTGCAGAACTTTGTTTTCTTGCTTTGGTTACCGGGTTGGGTGAAGCGTACGCTTTTCGTCGAGTCTTCGTGTTGGAAGCTGGTTGACGACAGAAAGAGACCTTTTTTGTTTGTGCAGAGGGTTTTAAGCAATTCCTTGGAATTTTAATCCTTTAATCCCCCAGATAAGCACATTTTTGCAATTCTCGCATTCTGATTGGGTGTCAGAGTGCATGACTCATTTGAGTCCTGACAAGTTCCGACACTATCTGCAAAAATTTAAATAGTGGCGAGATCTAAAATTGTTTTCCAAAAAAAAAAAAAAAATTTTCTGCGGAGTTTGCCAATTTGCATGATTTCGGACGAAAATACAAAAATGGTGTCGAATTCCGATAATGCGACTAAATGCACTTTTCAAGGGGTTCCTGTCCCTTTAATGTTTGTGACTTTTAATAAAAAGATTTTTCATAAGTTTCCAGAATTTGTATTTTTCCAGAAAGATAAACAAAAACAAAAAAAAATTAATTTTTCCAGTCTTTATTTCGGGTTTATAAGAAAAGGGTAATAATAAAAAAAAATTTTATTAAAAATTTCTTAATATTTGAGCAAAAATCTGGCAAAATTTGCCATTTTCCACACTATTTTTTGGCATAAGTACCCTGTATCCAAGTACTTTCTCTCCATGTCTTAAACCTAAATGATCGCGCGTGAGCTTGATTACTAAGATCGGTATTCCTTCGGATGCAACAGACTGCCGGGACGGAGTTTGTATGGATCTTCCGCAGATAGAGTGCCAACTCTGCTGCGTATAAGTAGGATCCTTGCCCGTGTCTTTCGCTACACCCTACTAGACTTCTCTTTTCACTCCACTCAAATGAATATAGAAGCAGTTATGCTTATATAGTAGTTTGAGAAGTGTCTGCAACCTTCTGGTGCATAGGAGCGAAGAGGCATACAACAATTTGCAGAAACACGGGAACCCATGAAAACCTTGGCCAGGTTGATTCAAAATTATGAATTCGAGTTGGTTGTTATGCAAAATTGTGAAAATTCGGCGTTTTCGGGCCAAAAATAGCCGAAAACCGATAAAAACGAGTATCAGCGCAAACTGATGGTGAAATACTCATCCCGAGAGAGAGTGAGTATGAAACTCGATGTCATTGTTGCTGCCCCTGAATTCGCTTGACGGCATACTACGGGGAAAACAACCGAACATCGATCTTTTTCGCGAAAAAACGTAAGTTTTGCACGTTTTATCGTATTTTTTGTCAAAGTAACGACAGTTTTGAGCTTTTACTCGTATATTGTGCTAGTTTATTCTGAAAAACAATCAACTTTACGAATATTTTTTCGCTAGTCAACCCGTAACGGGTCTTGAAACGGCGAACTCGTATTTGGACCGAAAGGGTTATGCTTGGTAAACATTCTTGCAGGTCGTTTTTAACATAAATCGGATCGATTTATGGCAATTTGTGCGATTTTACGTCGAAACATGTGTTTTAATTGAAAAGAAAAACAAGGCGTCATTCGAAAAAACAAGAAAAGAACTTTATTTGTAAAAATTAAAAACACTTTGTATTTTATTCGATCTTTACAAAAAACGGGTAGTCCTTCCAAATGTCATCCGGTATAGATGTCGTAAGGACAGAAAAATTACAAATCTTCATCTTCGAGACTTGTGCAATCGAAAAAAAGAGAAATAAAATATTCAACCCTTTTCTGTCGAAGGTGTAGTTTCCCTTTAATAAAGTGAAAACCGAAAATCGTCGAAAAACTCAAAACAAGTGAGTTTGGGACGTAGAAACCGTCTAAAATGAAGGAAAATTTATTTTCGATTAATTCAAAAAGTAAAAATAAAATTTTTGGATGTTTTATTACAAAAATGTTGTGTGTTTGCATCACTAATTTTTGAGTAGCGCTTTCTCACTTTCGCATCTGGCCAAAATTATTTGGGACATTAAAAAGTGTTGTTGTGAAAAGAACTAATTACACATCTACACCAATGTTCTTAAAAAGGGGTTTTTGTGTGCTGATTTTTCCAAGTTTGGCAATAAAAATCTGCAAAAAAGTACCATGGTTCTACTCTATTTTCTATGTCATTGCGCACTCAAAAACGGTAACAAAAATTGTGCTCACCTATCTTTCACTAGTTTTGCCCATCTACTTAAGGAATCAACACTCCTGTCCGTTTCAGCCACAAACACTGGTTACTCGAACACCACCAACAATCTTACTAAAGCCGGTCTTCTGCCTAAGGCGGACTCGGGGTTTCACCCGCTTTCATTTGCCAAAGGAATCGCAGTCGATTTGGGATCATTGGCGAAGACTTCCCTCTATCTACACCTACAATGGTATTTTTCTCACCGCAATGGGCACTGAAAAACCTACAAAAGTCGGTCAAGTACCTGCAGAGGCAGCCATGAAGACTTTACATGTCTCCCCTGCAAGATTCGCAGTCGAATTCGATTCGCCAGCGCCCCTTGCCCTACTCACTGCAAAAAATAATCTATCACTATTATCACCATTATCACCACTATCACCATTATGGTGGGGAAAATAACGTCATGCACACAGCCATCTTGCACACAGCCGTCTTGCACACAGCCATCGAAACACCAGAGAAGGAAAGTAAAGTCACTTCAGCCCAGGCGTGACCACTGGACTAGGCAATGTCGTAACCAGGATATCTCACTCACCACAATTACGCGGAATTTGGGCACGTCACTAAAAGCATTCCCACGCGATTAGTCATCCATCCAATCGATTGATTTCTCATTTTTGGTCAACAGAGACAAACTTTACCAAAAAAGATAATAGTGTACGGTTATCATCTCTCCATTTGCTCAGGTTTTCCTCCAATAATCGAACAATCAACAGGATTCCTCCCTGTCTGAGGATTCCCTAAGAACGTTTGGCACGGCGCAATTTACAGGATATCGCCCGCAAATTACTGATCTAAAGTTTTACACTAAAAATGAGACAAAATGCAAAACAGTTCCACGCTTTACAACTGCTGCACGGCTCTCATTTTCCCCATGTTCTGGCGTGTGCTACGCGCCCACTACAGACATCCCATATTTTTCTTCGAAAAAACACACCAATGCCTGCTTGACCAGACCGATAAATCTGCCACCTTTGCTTTACAGATTTTGCTACAGAGACGGTGCCCTTCCCATGTTGCGAACGTTATCATCTTCGACTCTTGGTGGCCAGCCAACTTCACACAAACTCAGACCAGGTTAATTACTCCTGTTGCCTGCCTTTGCAGTTTGTTTCTGCCTTTGGTTGGGCGAAACTAGGCTGGTGTTCCAACGTATAGGATGCTCTACCGACGATCCTTACTGCCCAACAACAGCAATTCGTCCTCGACAATGCCATAACAGCAGAGTGTCGTGCAACAGTGCGACAATGTGATGGGTTTTGAGCAAAACACATCTAAATGGGTCGTGCGACAAAGTTACGGCTCCTCCGTCACAGAACGCACCATAATCACCTTGTTACACGGTTCCTAGGACACAAAAACACATTTGCACTGAAACTGATGATGCCCTATCCAGTTTCCACATGCAAATCGAGAATTGCGTCCAGTTGGTCGGTAGATTTGACCACTTTTGGCGCGAAAATCGAAAAGGAAAAAATTTCGAAATTCTTACCAAAAAGTCCATAGTGAAATTCATATTTTAATAATAAATTACTAAAAAATCCCTACACTAGCAATCACAAAGCAGTCGCATGTTTCTTTGTGGTAAGAAATAACCATTTTTGCAAAATAGGCCTAAACCCACCACGTGGACTATCGGACCATCGTGCCAAAAAAAAATTAAATTTCAGATTCGGATCCAGGACGGGCCCACAATTGTGACTGGGGCGGTTTGCACAGTCACTACTTGGGGGAATAAGAGGACTGCGCCGGACGCCTTCGTCAAGTGAAATAGCAGAGACGACGCTGTATTTGGGTGTTTGGCCTTTATTACAGTTGTCTAGGGGTCAGCGTCAGCCTCCACCTGCAACTCATATGTCTGTACCACCGGTATGTGCTAGTCAAACCCGACCCGCGGGCCATGGCGGTTGAACCAAGGACCGCGTGGTCGAAGTATTCTCAACCATGCTGCAACCCATTGTTATGGACTTGCAGCCACTGTTCTCGCTCATGGAGGCAGGGCCCAGAGAACTGGGATCCCGAGCTTCATAGCAAAAACCAGGGAGTTGTTAGTATATGGTAAATTGAAATAGTTAGGTCTGCAAGTGTGCAGAACCAATTACAGATTAGGTCTTTTATTATTTAAGGTTTTGCCACTATGAAAGTTTTATAGTTTATTATTTGGCCCATGTGTTCTTATTAATATCTAAAACAAATTGTTGGGCTCTGTTTATTTATTGTAAAAACAGAGTCATTTTATTACTTGAAAATTGTCTTAGAATTATTCTCTTTTTGTTACGCCAATTTGTATGATATAAGTACACAGAATTGTTCCCATACTTATCTGTAATCATGGGACATGGTAGCTTTGCGATGGGCAACTTTAGATTTGTTGTGCTTGCTTGTTTTATCATGTTCTGTGATATTTTGGCTTATTCAAGCACTAAACATGACACTCTGTCATGATGTCATGACAACTTGTCATGTTCTGTGATATTTTGTATATCTGTGTATTTTTCATGACATGCAATGGTGATGTCATGGAAATTTGGTGTCATGACATCACTTGTCTGTTTTGAGTCTGGGTTCTTGTCATATACTCTGGACCCGGTGCCTGTACCGCCAAGATGGCGCCTGATTTGTTCTTCCTGCTGAATAAAACCTGGAATAGTTTTCCATGGACTTTATCCGTGAGTTTGCTCGATTTGTTTTATTAATTTGGTTTTTTGTTATTGTCGGCACTATAAGCGGTTCGTCCGCGGCCATACCGAGCTGTTTACCCGTAATACACGTGCGCCGAGGCCCGGGCACGTCGACGCAACGTTCGCCGACATTCGTCACCGTAGGCAACCGATGCACGAGGCCAAGACACGCCGGAATACGAGTTTTCTGCGTGTTGTGCATTTTCGAAGCGTTGTGCGATAATCGAGGATTATCGCACGGACCGGGAACCAACGTTGCCGCCTGCCCGAAGCCAAGCTGTGTCGACGCCGCCAAACCAATCGAGGCTATCGAGACGCGTATCCAGGAGAAGTCCGATATTCTGGAAACAAGGATTTTGTGTCTAAAGCGGTTTTTCACAAGTTCTGTGAAAACCGCTCGCAGGAAAAATCTCAATTTAACGTTGGATACTAATCCAAACACCCTGAACGCGATCCGCTACTCAGCGGAACCGAATTCGGCGTATTTCGAGCCGACTTTTGGATCGACGGGGATCGCGACGCTTTTTGGCCGCATTCGGGCCCTCGGCTCCCGCCGGACCGGAATCGATTTCGCGTCCAAGTACAGAAGTGCGAATTTCCAGTTTTTCACCATTTCGGCCAGCTGCGAGCTTCCACCGCAGTTGTCCATTGCCTGAGGAGGATCCCGAACGTACAGGAGTTTGAGGAGCTTGGCCAATGCATGTCTGCACTGGTTGCTGGCTCTCTAACAACTACCGGCCCTGGATCCGCTCTGCCTCTACCTGCCTTCCCTGACTTCCTGTCTTGACCGGAAGTGGTCATGTCCGCACCGTCCACTAGGGGGACATGACGCGGGCCGTTGCCGTGCACCTGGGTCGTGACACGGTCACAATCTCATTTTTCACGATATTAAATACATTAGCAAGTTTTTGAATGAACCCTATCTGATGCATAATAATACCATCCTTAGTTCTAACAAAATTAACTCTTAATAATTTTGTAACAAGACCTAAATCTACTAAATTAAAATAGGTAACCATCCTCTGCTACCACTTGTAGTAAGCCAGCTTGGAGGATGATCACAAATATGACCTTGGCATAACTCCAAAACATGTGGCTCTCACTTTGGACCGTGTGTATTTGATGTAAACAATTCTTGTAAGCTCCAGCACTTGATGTAATGATTGAGAAGCTTGACAAGTGTTTAAAAGTTAAACACAATAAGCAAACATTGCTTTATTAAACAAATAAAAGCCCTAAACCATTGAGTACACATTATCCTGCTTGAGGCCATCTTTAGAGAGATGATTGACAGGTGTGGAGACTATCTCCACCTAGTGGCAAAATATAGAAACTCTATAGCAGACGACATGTACAAAAGTAAACACTCCAAATACTAAGTACATGATAAAACATAATAAAACTAATACAAACTAAATAATAAGTGACAACATTGTTCACACAACAATGTGCACCTAATAAAACAATGGATAACTGAAAAGCATAAACCAATTATATCTTAAGCACCCCGGTACTTAAGAACTAAACAAACTTAAAATAAACAATAACACTAGGCACGAGCCAAAATGATCAAGCTAGATCACCGTCAGTAGCCAGACCTAAGCGAAAAAGTGTCTACTATTGCTCAGATAAACCAACAACAAAGCAGCAGACGACACAAGTGATCACCTTGGCGACAATTAGCAAAGAAGATGAATGGGCACTTGACTGCGGTGCATCACATCATGTAAGCTATAAACGAGAATGGTTCCACAACTATCAGGAAACGAAGCCTTCAACCTGCATTTGGGCAAAGGAACATCAACAGTGATGGGAAAGGGAGATATTATTCTGCACACACTTGTAAATGAAGACTTGTGTAAATGCGAATTCAAGCAAGTATACTATGCGCCTAATTTTCAGGCGAATCTTATTTCAGTTTCAAAGATGGATAAAACAAAATGTCACATTCACATATATAATTCCAGTGTTAATGTTTATATGAAATCAGTTAATGAGGGATTAATGATTGCTAAAGAAAGAGATGGGCTTTATTTTATAACAAATGCTCAAGTAGTAATGCCTTTAAAAGGGGGAATAAGTTTAAAAACCGAGATAAAAACAAATAAAATAAAGAAAAGCAGTATTAGACCCATACAAACGGAATTGGCTGAATCTGAAACTGAAAATTTGAGCGCAAGTGATAAAACTTAAATTTTCTGAACCCTTAACTGTAAAACCTGATAGTGAACAAAATAATTGTCATGAAATGTTTGATTCTTTACAGGGTGTGAGTGACACGAGTGTACAATCATCAGATAGAGAAAAACAGAAGAAAAAGCATCAAAAGAATAAAATCAAACGTCAACAAGGAAAAGAAAATTTAGGAAACGAGAGAACAATGGCAAACATCAAGTTGTGGCACTCAAGAATGGGACATCTCAACGTAAAATCATTAAGAAAATTAGGAAGAGATCCCAATGTTTTTGGATTAGAAGACTGCGATTTTGCAGATAAATATGAATGAACAACCTGTCGTGTCGCCAAGTCAACTCAAGCATCCTTTGTTGAAAATAAAGAAGAATTATCAACCAATCCACTAGAACTGTTACATATGGATCTTTGGGGACCTGCTAGAACCAAATCATATGGAGGAGCCAGTTTTCTATTAACAATTACCGATGATGCAACCAGATATTCTTGGATTTTTGCATTGGAACGCAAAAGTGACACATTTGGCGTGTTTAAAGATTTTATGGCCAGTGTCGAGCGACTTTCAGGATTCCAGATTAAATCCATAAGGTCGGACCAAGGGGGAGAGTTCTGCTCACATGACTTCGAAGATTTTCTGATTAAAAATGAAATTCGGATACAAAGAACAAACCGAGGATCACCCGAAATGAACGGTGTAGCAGAAAAACTGAACAGAACAATTCTCGAAAGTGTCATATCGATATTAAATGAAACTGGACTACCAAGTGAACTTTGGGCTAAAATGGCATATACAATTATGTATTTGAAGAACAGGTTTCCTCACTCAAGATTAAAACATGAGGTTCCATACAACAGGTGGAAAAGAAGGAAATTATCGTTAAGACATGTCCGAAAACCAGGATCTAAATGTTACGTTCACATTCCAAGTGAAAAACGAGGAAAACTTGAAGATAAGGCCTGGATTGGAGTGTTGGTTGGATACGAGATGTCAACACGTGGTTATCGTGTTTGAGACCCGGTTACAAATCAAGTCTATGAAACTAAACACGTGAAAATTGATGAAGACTCAATTTATAAAGACTTTATTGATCATCCACCACACAGGACAAAAGAATTAAACAAATTTCTAATTAGAGAATCACGTGTACAGAAGGAAAACTCGCAAGCATTGTTTAAACTGTGGCCAAAGCATAAAAGACGCCAAAATAGCAGCGATGATTCATTTTCAACTAGTTCGTCGAGCGAAGGGGAAGCAAATATGACCATTACACCAACTGTAATACCAATTGCAGTCCCTGCTTTGGGAGCCATACCAAAGACGCCTCTTACTAGAAGGACTACAAATGAATCTGACAGTTTAAGCAGTGAAGAGGAGACCCAATGCACACCTAGACCTAGACCTTTAACTGTGGAAGACGGATCATCACTATTTCGAACAGCACAAAAACATCTAAATGAAGAAATGGGAAGATTTTCACTGGGAACAACAGCAGATGAGGATCATTTCAGTGATGCTATTTCGAATTTGGATGAATCCGACTCGACCAGAAGTATAAGAATATCTTTGCGACAAGCAGTAGATGAGGAATATCTTCAAATGGAATCGGTTTTACCCACTCTACCTTTGACACAGAATATTTC
>JH431339.1:33172-60379 GCA_000239455.1 Strigamia maritima | reverse complement strand
CATGAGGTGTTTAATCATTTATTTATAATAATTGTATATATTAACTTAATTTTAATTCCAATTAGTGCAATTAATTGCAATTGATATGAAATGTGAACTGAACATGTGCTGACATGTGCTTTGTTTATTCTCTACTTTGCATATAGGTGGCGTTGTATTTTAAAAGCGCTCTCACTAAAGAGAAAAAATGCAGTGAAAACAGCAAACGTTTTAAGCTGAGATTTTAAGGGGCTCATATTTTCTCTTTACAATAACTTTTTTTTTATAAGTCTGAAAATTACCAAATAAATTGAGTGTATGTAAAACCACTTGTGGAACAGCTCTATAAAATTTCAGATTTTTTGAAAAATTTTTTGAAAAAAATTTGTATTCAGAACTATTGCCTGTGTCAATTGACCCATAGGATAGGCTTCTGAGGGTTAACGGTGTATTGCGTTGGTGAAGTTGTTGGTTGATCACAATTTTCCAGGCATTGGATCAAGTGGAAAGATTGAGTCGGTATCGAGAGTTTAAGGATTTTCAAAAACTGATTTTAGTGGACGTGAGATGGATATTGAATGCGAGTTCATGTCGTTTTTAATTACGATATGCCGATTGATTACTTATCGGATACTTATTTAAATAAGGCGTTGGCAGTGTCGTTTGTAGTTGATGAAGAGAATGCTAACATGTTGGTTAGTGTTCAATCACGATTTGATGTTAAGATTACTGTTTTGCCCGATCAAATTGACATGGCAGAATATATTGATGGTTGTTAAATCAGTTGTTCATTTTTATCCGTCAACGAAATGCAGTTAGTTACTGTACCTATAGGAAAATGCACAAATAAAAAATGCAAACAAACAGAAATAACTTTTTATTCCCAAAAAAACACATCGAAAAACAATAAAGCCGAAACACTAATCCAAAAAAACCAAAAAAGAGAGGAAAACAACGGGCAATTATATACAAGTAATAGACAGGAACCACAATAAACAGGTTGAGCAGACAGGCGAACATAATAAGAGCAAATCATATATTCAGTTCGAAATACAATTATCAAATTAACACACATATAGCAATTAGACTCGTCCTAGCTAAACTATGGGAGGTAAACAACGAAAGAGTACCCAGTACATGAAGATCAAGATCAAGTTGGAAATCAAACTATACAAAAACTATTGGGGATGATGGGGAGGGGTAAATCTGCACGCTCGTGCTGCTGGGTACAGCCAGCGGATGGCAGTTATTGACAATGGATGCGAAGTCAACTACTGTTTGAAAATGGGCTATTGCTGGTATTGTTATTGGAAGTTTGATTCTTGTCGTGTTGGCAGTGTTGAAGGTGATGGCGGTGAGGGTTGTGATGAGGAAGAGGTGGCCACGGGGGTTTTTTTATTTTTGTGTTCAAAGATTTACACGTAGATGTCGCGACTGCCGAGTTGCAGCACGTGAGTGTTTGACGTCATTTTTATTTTTATTTTTATTTTTATTTTTATTTTTATTTTTATTTTTATTTTTATTTTATCCAGCTCTGTTCGTGCGATCATTTTGGATTTGAATTTTGTGCGCTCATTTGTGTTTGCGTTTGCTTTGAACGTCTTTTAATTGCATGACTTAACGCTACCTGGTAATGAAATTTTCAACAAAACTAATGATTGCACGATGCCCCTTGTGATTCTCTATCAAATCAAAAAGGTAAGTTGCCCAATTGTCACGGCACTCGGTTACAATAGACATAGTTTCCTGTTTAGAGAAACAATAGACTAAAATTAATTATATGTTGGTTTGTTGTTTCCATGGTAAGAAACCAACAGATCACTTCGGCTCGCTCTCGCGTGTTTGCATGAACACGCGATGCGATTCTCTTCTCTTCCATTTCGTTTCCATTCCGCTTCCATTCCATTTCTCATCGAGCAAAGCAGGAGTTCATCAGGTCTTGACTCTTCTTATTATACGTCAACTGCGTCATGTTTGAAGTTCTTGCCACTTTCTCTCCATTTGTTCCTAATGTCTTACTGAATGTACAATTTGCCAGTTGCCAGTTGCCAGTTGCCATTCCAAGCAAATTTGTGCATTTTTATTTTTTCCAGTATGGTAGTATGTACCTATATGGTTGGTTGTTATTAAAGATTCTGCAGTATCCATATTGTGTCTGCATTTGAACAGCCTGCTACTTGTAAACATTCTGTCTGCTTCTGTCGTGCGTGCGTATAAAGAATTATAAAGAATTATAAAGAATTATAATGAATTTCTCCAATTTGCATTATCCATTTTTTGTGGAAATCCTATAAATAGGCCTATTTGAGAATTTGACATGAACACGCTTTTCTGGAAAATTATGTCATCATTTATCAAGTGGAAAAGTAAAAAATGGAGTATTACTCGTGCTTTTGGGGCGCTCTTGGGACAGCAGTTGCATTTTGAGCACTTGTGAATTTTTTTTTTCTTTTGGATCGTCATTTAAAGTAATGGCACATGGTTGTCAACAATCAAAATTTTCAAAAAATCATTGCGACCAGAATTCTTGATGAATTAAGTCATACATCTTGGATGTGTTAAGAGGTATATACGCAGTTAAACATCCTGGAGTATCATTGGATTTGGAATTAAATTCTGGTCACAATAATTTTTTGAAAATTTTGATTGTTGACAACCATTACATAGCTCCAATTTAGAAAAGTTGCCCAAGAAATTGAACATCCTAAATCAGTTTAATTTTTAATTTTATCTTCAACGGTTTTCGAGATATTGTCAAAAATGCAAAAACCTGATTTTGGTGGTTTATTCATTCAATCACGAAATGATAGCTCTATCATTCCTATAAATTCTCTTGAAACCATTTGTCTGTTAGTATTACAGCTTTTAAAAAATTTCAATTTTTCTGACCCTCTTTTTTCAACATTTCATAAACTTATGAAATTGAGTAGTTAAAAATTACTTATTAAAAAAATTTTTTTTATGTAAATTCAAGTAGTTTGATGAAAACTACCTAATTCCAATGAGTATTGCAAAAATCCCGCATTAAAATCGGACAATAAATGGGAAAATGTCAAAAATCCCATTGAAATTTCTGACTTTTGCCAACCACCGACATAACTGCGCATGCGCAGCCATTTTTATTCCTATATTGAATTTTTGTCATGGTTGATAATTCTTGAAATCCTTCTCTTAGTTTTTTTGTTGGATTTTTATTTTTTTCAGCAGTTAATAGTATTTATTTCATCCGAGTCTTGTTGAGTCATAAACGAAAATTTGTTCCGACCGATCTTATTTTCATCACCTAGTAATAAAATGTGTAATTGAAACCATCTCCCACAATGCACTTGATTGATCAACGCTGGCAATAACAAGTGCTTTGTGCCATTCCATGGCGTATGTGATTTATCCTTTTCAGGTAAGATAAGTAGACGAAATTGTGTGTGAATGCACCAATAAAAGGTTTAGAATTTCTTGGAAAATTAAGCCTGGCGAGTGGCGTCGATTGGTTCTGATGGCTAGTTTTGCTTCACACTTTTACATCTTTTTAACCCGTTTGAAGGGTTAAATAAAGGGAGATTTGTGGTTGGTTGACATTGATGAGTCGTGTTTGTGTTTGTGTTTCTGTTTTGCTTGTGTTGGGCGGGTTGTGGGGGTTGATTTTGAGCTTTTTTCGGATTTTTGCTGGAATTCAATTGGGGAATTTGAACGAAATGAGGGAAATTGTTGTTGTTTTTTGTTCGAGCTGAGTCGAAAAATCATTGCTTTCTAGTCCAATTGTTAAAATATTTAATTGATTTAATCTCTCTTTGCTTTTCTTTTATTATTTATACTTTAAATTGTTAGAAACACATCATCAGACTCGTTTCTCGTTCTCGCGTGATTGCGTGAGCGTGAGGGTGTCCATTGCATTTCTCTCTCATGTAATGATTCTATGGACTACGACTGTGGTGACGGTTTGAATTTATTCATTTATATTCTACTTTGTAGCCAACTAAATGATTGATCGAATGAATTGTTTGTGATTCTATATTTTATTCGTATTTGTGTTCTAGCGAACATGAATCAATCGTTGTGTTCGATTCGAAAATCGAAAATGGCAGCTATAGCAGCACCAACCCATCGAAGTACTGGCTCATCGAATTTATTTAAGTCATTTCTTTTGTCGAGTTGATTTTGAGCATGATTTTTTTGTCATTCAAAAAAATGTCTATTTTCAACATTTAAATGGAATTAATATTAATTTCTGTTCTTGATATTGTAAGACGGCATTCGAATGGAATGTTATGTTCTAATTTTTGAAATTAATGAAGGAATGGAATTGAATACAAGTCTTATTA
The DNA here is from genome assembly GCA_000239455.1 of Strigamia maritima. Lineage (NCBI taxonomy): Eukaryota > Metazoa > Arthropoda > Chilopoda > Geophilomorpha > Linotaeniidae > Strigamia > Strigamia maritima. The sequence goes on along the minus strand of JH431339.1, from coordinate 56,081 downwards.
TGTTTTTTAATTTCATAGCACTTTGTTTTTGCTTGGCTCCTCTTGGTTCTTTTTGCTCGTTTCTCTTTTCCTTCTGTGGCTTGTGGCTTTTCTCTTTGATAATGTGAGATTCCATTCTGCAATGGAATTACGAATGAGTTATTTTGCAAATGTTTCAAATTTCTTGTTAACAATAAGTAAAATACAAGTTATTTCACTAAATATGAAATTTTAATAATTCCCTATATTTTTTCCATAGTGTCCAACTCTCCATGTGTCTCGATCTCCATGGTCGAAGTCAAATCTTTCTAATAGGCCAAGAGGTATTTATTTAGGACAAAAGTGTGAGATTGAAAATTTGAACTGATCCCAAAAGGATCATTGTCATGATGTTTATTTGGGTAGCTATATATAGACAAGTTTTATCTTTATTTCTACAAGTTATCAAATGGCCCTTATTTTTCGCTAAGTAGAGTTTCTTCAGACGATCACGAGCCTTACAGAAAAAAAATTCATACTACGTTGTATTCTGTCAGTCATTTCAAGATAGAAAGGTTCGTCCGTCTCTTGCCAACGGTTCTGAAATACCAAATTCAGAAATAATTAAAAAGTCGCCTTTTTTGCATTTATTCATATAATATACACAAACAGTTAACGACCGGAGTCGGATGGTATTTGTGCTTTTGCATAATAATAGCAACTAAACCCACTTTATATGACAGTTTTCTTTTGTCAGATGTCACTCCTGCTTTAGTTGCCCAAAGGCATGTGGCGACTCTGAATCGAAACTCTGGGTACTCCACTGTCATGGTTCTTTGATGGTTCTTCTGTCAAAGGACCATGCCACTGCTAATGGGTTCTCTGGTTATCTGTCTCCTCCTGTCTCTCTCTCTCTCTCTCTCCCTCCTGTGGTTTTTGTGTTTTTGACCAATTCTTTGATAATGTATTTGTCTTAAAGAATTTAATATTGATAACTGGAACCAAAGAGAAGTCCTTATCATTATTGCTGTTATTTTCCCTAATTTCTCATGTTGTTATTGTGCCAGAACTTGTCATTAATAGAATGTCTCAATTAACTCATCTAGGCCTGTTTTGTAAAAATGATATCTCGCCTTTGTCCTCTGCTGACATTGGAATTTCATTGTAGTGATTTTAGTAAGGGTCATTTGAAAATCGCATTGCAAAACACTCCTTATTTGAACGAATTGTGCTTCTTGGAGGATGATCATTATAGGCTAACTGATATTTTGCTTTTGGAGATTATTCAAGAAAATCAAAATACTCTGCCAAACTTGAATATTTTACAGTTTACAGACTGTAATTTGATCAATAATCAGTCTGATTTACACGATAGATGAGATTAACAAACAGATTTTATCTCAGAATCTGGATTTTGGAATACAAGTTAACATTTATTGAGGTTTTTCTTATGTTTTTCTTGGGCATATAGTGGATGGAGTGACGCATAAAAGGATTATGGCACATGTTGTTTTTGAGAATTTGCCCGGCGCATGAATCATCTGAATATTTTGTCGAATGTCAGTTTTAAAAAAATGAAATTGATACAAAATTCAAGTCCTGCCTCCTCGTGGCCTCCCCTGGGTACTCCATTGCAGCACTTTGTTTCTCTCTCTGTGGTGGAAATCAAAACTCTGCACTGGTCTGCACACATGATTTGACCTGGTCATGGTATGGTACGCGGCACCCATGTGACCACGGCAGTGCCATGTGACCACGGCAGTAAAACTCGCAGCTGGAGGAACCTCGCAATAGTCCAGCATTGCGCTCAGGATCTTTTTGCTTGCGTAAAGATCCTAAGCGCAGCTCCAGCGCAGCTCGGCACTGCACAGCACCTTATCAGAGCGATCAAAAACAACACATCAAAAACAACACATTTAATCCGGCTAACTAATCGCGACACAGACAACAAATTATGCTTTAAACCAGGCACGCATAAGACGTCATAAATGCCAACGCGTTTGACCGTGGCATCTGGACTGGTGACATTAAAGCGCACGGTACCACGCCTAATGGCTCGAAGGTACTGCTCCTTACCAGCCAGCCCGACAGAACAAGACTCATCCGACCAGTCACAAGACCAGTCACAAAACCAATCGCGCCGCGGACACATGTGACTAGTCGCCCCAGAATCTAAAATTCAAGTGTTAACCACTGGATCTACAGGTTCGACCGGAAAACGTGCAATCCTGAAAACTAGAATCCATAGCAACACGTGCAGCATCCTTAGGCTTGGAACTGCCACCGCTGCCGCTGCTCTGCCTCGCATCCGACTTCCTCGGGGCCCGGCAATCCGCTGCCTTGTGTCTACACTTTCCACAATTGTAGCAAGTCCAATTTGGCCTGGTCCTCTTGCTACGTGAAGCAACATTGGCCACATCTTGAACCCCATCCTTCGGTCTTGACCGGACAGCCTGACCGGCCTGTTCCAAATGCCGCAACGCACTATGTGCGCCCACTAACGACATCCCTGGCGACGCGAAAAACAAATCACGCACTTGTCCAAAAGCCCGGCGACTATGTACAGGATGACTTCATAATCTTCTAGGTCCCGGCTGGCCCGTCTCGCCTAGGCCACCAAACGCTCAACTCTGTCGACATAAAGATCAATCGACTCCTGTGGTCCTTGTTTGACCGCCTGCAGTTGCAGCAACGCCCCCACACCGGTAGCTTCGATCGCTTTCGTGTCGCACTTGTAACTTTTCCCAAAGTGCACTGGCGACTGTCTCGCTCTTGTAAGTCATCACTAAGTCATCCGAGAAAGCGAGAAACAACAGTTAAAGCATCCTCATTGGCCTGCTCTCACCGTGCCCTCGCGTCATCCGGTGCAGCTCCCTCGGCAGATGGCGGCAGAATCTGGTCGACAAACAGCGGCGTCCACAGCCCCTTTGCCCTCAAGACCCTGGTCATCTTGACCTTCCAAGTCGAGTAATTCCGGCTGGTCAGCGGCTCCACTTTAGCCAACAAGCTATCGAACGACCTCCTGTCCTGCTGCTGGAACTAACCACCAGGCTGGACTTGCGGCGGAGGATTTGCCTGAAGTGCCATCTGTTGCCAATACGTTGCAACAATGCAGAAACAATCTGACGCGTGAAACAAACTGATTAGTCTTAAAATTTCAACTTAAGACTAACGACAGCTTATAATTTTTTATCTGCCAGTTTCGACATCAAACACTTGCGTGATCATGAGTAGTGAGTAGAACCACCCTCTGCTACCAATAACTGTGGTGGAAATCAAAACTCTGCTCTGGTCCAAAACAAATAGGTTTAATGAAAGCAACCGGTAAACCTCGCAGAGAAAAAGCATGGCATGGCAACCAGAACGTGCCTGTAACCATGTAAACACAACATTCTCCCTTATGTGGTTTGACTTTGTGTTTTTGACCAATTCTTTGATAATAGGTGTGTTCAATCCTGAAAAGGAAAAGTCACTTTTCTTTATCTGCCTTATGGAAAAGTGACTTCTCAATGAACACACTTAAATTGTTCATGCATTTTTATTTTCATTTGTATTTTTATTGTTTTAACTGCAAAATAAAAATTAGATTTTGTTGATAAATTGTCTATTCCATCTTGGCTAATATATTTCATGAGAATCTGCTAGAAAATAGATAAAAATTTGTGAAAAATGATGACAAATCGGGTACGGACATGACCGAACATCATGGCCGACGTAGGTGCACGTTCCGTGGCCAGGATGTTCGGTGATGTCAATACTAGATTTGTCATCAAAGTTTGCACTATTTTGTGTGTGTATTTATCTAATCTGAGCAATCAGGCCTGGTGTATGAATACTGTAAACAGCAGTTGCTAGGTGACAAAAGTGTAGGCTCCCAGATCCAAAATCCAAGATCCAAGTTGAGTTTCAGAAAACTTGACATTCAATGATGTCATTTCCCTTATAACATTCATGTGATGTCATTTCCTTCATGACATTCAATCAAGTGATGTCATTTCCTTTATGACATTCAAAGATGGCAGCACTTCCTTTTAAAGAGTAGCATGTGTGATGTAAGCATAGACAATCTTACAAATTTAATTTGAATGTTATATTTATTCAATTTTTAAATTTTCCAGATGCAAACATGGCAGTTATTGATGTGTTAAATGTCATTAATGGTTTGAAAACAAAGGAAGAACCATTGCTGATGAAAACAGGAGGCAGCTACATTATTTAACAGACTATCAGACATCATACAGAAGCTGCACATATTATTGCAGATGACAATAAATTATATAAAATATTGTTAAATCATAAATGTAAACAGAGAGTTTTGTCCAAACTTTTTAATATATCTATGAAACATTTATTTCAATGCATATTCAATTAACAATAATTTGTTGATGAAGTTGTATATCAAATTGCCATTTAAAATGAATTAAACAAAAAGTTGTTTACAAAAATGTTTATTTCAATTTTCGAGTTCCGTGCAATAAAACTATTGTAAAATATTTTTTTTTTTAATTCTCTCTCTGATTTTAGTGGACACTGAAAATTTGATTTCCACATGATTTGATGAGCGTACACAAGAGATAAATGATTGACACACAGAGCTGGAAAGGGAAGCTTTTTTTACGATAATATAACTTTTGTATTATCAAAAAAAATCAAACATTTCTAACCTGAATCTAACACGAAAGACATTTGCACTTATTAAATGGGTGCCCGCATTGCACGTAGTAACAGACCACAAGACAAATCAGCATTACAATGATTGCACACAATATGCAAGTGCTCAGATTAACTAGTTGGGGTCGTTAGTAGGGAACGGCCGCTATAGGGCCGGATACCCCACCCTCCTTTTCCCTCTATTTTGAATAGGCCAGGATGTGCTTTCCTGTGGTTGGGCCGCTATAGGCCAGGAAGTCTTCCCCTTTGTTTTATCCCCCTCCTTCCTTCTCTGTCTTGTGACTCAGCTTTAAACTCCTCCCTCTTTTTTTATGATGTAAGTGAGGGTTGTGTAGGAAACAGGTGTAGAATCGAAAATTGATTGATTGGTTTAATTTATTTTTTTGAAAAACAGGTGAAATCCGAATTTTGTTGGAGGAAAAAACAAAATCAAGGATTTCCTGGGTTATTGATGATTTAACCGAATTTGATCAGGATTTTACTGATTTAATGGAATTTTGTGTGATTTGACGGTGATTTTGCGGGTTAAACGAGATTTTATGTGATTTGATGGTGATTTTGCGGCTTAAATGGGATTTTGTGTGATTTGATGGTGATTTTGCAAGTTAAACGGGATTTTGTGTGATTTGATGGTGATTTTGCGGGTTAAATGTGGTTTTGTGTGATTTGACGGTGATTTTGCAGGTTAAACGGGATTTTGTGTGATTTAATGATGATTTTGCGAGTTAAGCATGATTTTGTGTGATTTGATGGTGATTTTGCAGGTTAACACGAGATTTTGGTGATTCGACAGTGATTTTGCGAGTTAAATGGGTTGTTGGTATTGGGATTTTACGGGATTTTGGTGATTTGACGGTGATTTCAATTTCGTGGGTTAAACGGGTTGTTAGTAATGGGATTTCACGGGATTTTAGTGATTCGGCAGTGATTTTGGGAGTTAAATGGGTTGTTGTTTTTATTCTCATGCGTTGTTTGTGTTACAATGGTTTTAAATCTACATTTAAAATAAAAATTTACAAATTTGAATACCAAGTTATTTATACGATTTAAAACGAGTACATATTTTATCCATACTAATTCCTCTATTTCGATTATACAAATATAAAAACTACACAGTTTGTAGATTATTATGATGTAATACTATTGGCTGTAGTTTTCCATTCAATTCGGCGGTGTACACTCAATTTAGTGTTGAACACTCACAATATAGTAGTGTTCACTTTCAATTTAGTGGTGTACACTCACAATATAGTGTGTACACTCACAATATAGTGGTGTACACTCACAATATAGTGGTGTACACTCACAATATAGTGGTGTACACTCACAATATAGTGGTGTACACTCACAATATAGTGGTGTACACTCACAATATAGTGGTGTACACTCACAATATAGTGGTGTACACTCACAATATAGTGGTGTACACTCACAATATAGTGGTGCACACTCACAATATAGTGTTGTACACTTTAAATTTAGTGCTGTACACTCACAATTTAGTGGTGTACATTTTAGTGTTAAACATTGTCTTTATTCATTGAATTCGTATACCTCAATGTCGCTGATTGTGTTATCAAGAATGCTTAATAAATCCGCTTTGGTTATTGTAAAAACGCCTAATTTAGCAGCTTTCAATACAGATTGTAGAAAATTAATTGTTTCATCTCCAAGAAGCTGATGTTCATTTCCACGCTCATCTTCACTCTCAACTGCATCTTCAATCTCCTCATCTGTATCTTCGGTCACCTCCTCTATTCACTCAAAACTTCATCATTATCTTTACCCTCATCATCATCCTCTTTAAGTCCATCATTATTTTCCTTGTCACTCATATCTGCTTCGTCATCATCATCTAATCTACGGTCACAAGTTTCTACCATTTTTCGTACAATGTTTAATGTGACCTTTTGATTCATGAACTCTGCATTCTGCAAAAGATGCAATAGTAGTTCAATCAACTCTTGCGAGATGGGTTCCTCACTCGTTCCATATTCATTTTCTGGCTCGCTCATTTTCTCATCTGACTTTTCTGATTCGCTCAACTCTTCATCTGACTTTTCTGATTCGCTCAACTTTTCATCTGACTTTTCTGATTCGCTCAACTCTTCATCTGACTTTTCTGATTCGCTCAACTCTTCATCTGACTTTTCTGATTCGCTCAACTCTTCATCTGACTTTTCTGATTCGCTCAACTCTTCATCTGACTTTTCTGATTCGCTCAACTCTTCATCTGACTTTTCTGATTCAAAATCAGTTGCTTAACTGATTTTGTCCTATGACATCAGTGTGGTGGTGGTGCTGCTGATTATAAAAGTGAAAAATCTCTCGATTTAGCATCAATTGCATGATGGTGTTCGTTTGTAATGTATGCGGTCGTAGTTTTGCACGTCATGATTCTTTACAAAGGCATGAGAAAACTGTTCACGCACAAGAAAATTTGGATTTCACCTGTTTTTCAAAAAAATAAATTAAACCAATCAATCAATTTTCGATTCTACACCCGTTTCCTACACAACCCTCACTTACATCATAAAAAAAGAGGGAGGAGTATAAAGCTGAGTCACAAGACAGAGAAGGAAGGAGGGGGATAAAACAAAGAGGAAGACTTCCTGGCCTATAGCGGCCCAACCACAGGAAAGCACATCCTGGCCTATCCAAAATAGAGGGGAAAGGGGGTGGGGTATCCGGCCCTATAGCGGCCGTTCCCTACTGTCGTTGTCGTTGGGTTGGAAGCTTCATTTTTTGTTTTTGTGTTTGAAAGGTGATCGACTTAAAAATTTGGCGCTTATTCTTAAAATTCAAGTAACCGTTTTCCATGAGAAAATTGACAAAATTGACGTTTTCCATGACAAAATTGACGTTTTCTATGAGAAAATTGACGTTTTCCATGAGAAAATTGACGTTTTCCATGAGAAAATTGACGTTTTCCATGAGAAAATTGACGTTTTCCATGAGAAAATTGACGTTTTCCATATTGTATCTGAAAGAGAAGCTTGAGTGGGCTAAACGATTACAATTAGGTTTAGAAAGAAGGCAAAAGCAGAGAACAAGTCAACAGACCAAAGCCAACTGATTTATTAACACAAAACAACCATAACTAGGTATGATAAGACTTAAAATTTACCATATTCCATGAACTGCACATCCAAGTTCTTACTTTTAGCATAAGCATTAATTTCATTATAACTTGATATATTATAACAATCCCTGCAGATTAATTTTCTCAAAGGATTTTCCATATCTAACAATTTCATGATTGAACTTGAATTGATAGAATGACAACTAATAAGTTTTAAAACTTCCAGATTTTGAAAAGCATTCCATCTAACAAGTTCAGAAACCAAATTATCAGTAAATGATGGACAAATCTTAATAAACTAATTTTTTAAACTTTTACATTGTACCAATAACATTTGTAATGGTAATTCTGACTCAGAAACAACCGATTCCTCCAAAGAACTTATCATTAATTTTTGCACATTCTTGAATGGAAAATGCTGTGTCGAAACTTGTAAATAAGGAGTATTCGAAATACTACATGAATTCAATATCAATTCCTCCAACATTGGGCAGTTGTGGTCAATAAATTCAATATTGACTAATCCAATGTCACACAGATTTAGATGAATCAATCGTTGCATTAAGTTGCATCCAAAAATAATATTTGAAATGTGATTTTGTATTGGAGAAATATTCAATTTGCTTAAATTTGGAAAAATGTTGGTCATATTAGTCATATCTTCATTATTTCTCACTGTTATATTTATTTCTATAATGTTAGTATAAGTGTTCAACTCTTCTTTTAACATATAAAAAATCTTGTCCCAAAATGAGGTTTTAAACACTTTTAACACTGGTAGTTGTTTTAGAATAGAAAATGCTCCTTCGGGTGTGACACTAGTACCGCAGAAATTCAAACTTTCCAGTTTCCTGCAGCCAATCAATGCACCGAGACCCACATCCGTCACATTCTCGCAATAAGATATGTCGAGAATTCTTAACTGTTGACAATTTCTACCGATTTCAACCACGACTTCGTTCGCACATTCTTTTCTGTAAGAAAATTCAAAATTTGAATTTGTGGTAAATGTAGCAGCAGTTTGATTATAGGATCAGTTGGAATTGGAATAGTTTCTCTAGGTAATCGCACCGACAAATTTAAATCCGTTAGATTTTTACAAACTTGGCCGATTTTATCTAGTAGAGGTTCCATAGGCAGATCAAAGAAATGCAAATGTTCGAGTAATTTGGTGTCACGGCGAATAAAAATATTTGAGCACATACGTAGTTTATTGGCACGTACATGCTGACACAGGCGTTGATACAACTGTTGAATTAATGTCCCAGGGAGATTCCGTAGTTGATGTTCCGCTTGTTCGCAGTTAGTGATTCGATCGATCATCATATTTGTACATAATTCAACCAAACTAGATGGTGATTTCAGGCACGGCATGTTTACTATTGATGGATTTGATTGATAAAATATATCAGTTCGATTGCATGTATTTCTGTGGAGGTGGACTCTATCACACGCCTCAAGTCTCAACTTATGATTCTTAGCGAGTTTGTCGATAGTCGACCTTGGAATGGAAGCTTCGAAGGTTCTCTCTTCATCCGTGAACTATCATATTTTTTGTTGCTGAGATTGTACTTGTAAATTAAATCAATCACAAGTGGCTTATTTGTTTGTATCTTCTTTTTTAAATTAGGATTGATCAAAGCTTTGGAGCCACGCCAATAAGTGCTGTTATTTCAATTTCTCTGTAACTTTCTGCGTAACCATATGAAAAAACTCTACTGGGAATTGAAATAGCAGCGAACGATGATGAAATTATTTTATACATTTTTTTAGGGTAGGTACCGTAAAATAAAATTGTGACTGTTTTTTATTGTTTAATTTTTTTTCTTTTTTAAAGAAAATTTACAAGTAAACATTAAACAATGAGTGCATTAGTTGGTCCAGGACAGCCGGCAGCTGCTGAGTGGAATTCGACCCCTCCAAACTCCCCTACTCTGGCCTTGACGGTTAAGACGAGTGGTTGTTATATCAGCTCTCAACATGCCGTACCTGAAATCACCATTGAGTTTAGATGAATTATCCACAAATATTGTGATCAACCTAATCATGAACTGTGAACAAGTGCAACGTCAACTACGGAATCTCCCTGTGACATTAATTCAACACTTGTATCAACGCCTTTGTCAACTTAAACGCGCCAATCTGTATTCAAATATTTTTATTCGTCGTGAGACAAAATCAATTAGAGATTTGAATTTATTCGATCTGCCCATGGAACCACTGCTGGATAAAATCGGCCAAGTTTGTAAAAACCTAACGGATTTAAGTTTTAATCCCTATAAATTACCTCGAGGTGTCGTTCTTGATATTCCACCTGCATCGATGATCAAATTACTGGATCGTGTACCACAACTTCGAAGTCTGGACTTATGCCACTATAAACAATGTACGAATGAAGTTTTAGCTGAAATCGGGAGAAAATGTCCACAATTGAGAGTCCTCAGTATTGTTTTTTGCGTGAATGTTACTGATGTCGGTCTTCGTTCATTGAGTTATTGCAAGAAATTAGAAAGTTTGAATTTCGCCATGACTAATGTCACGGCAGAGGGAGCTTTTTACATTTTTAAACAATTGCCATCGTTGAAAGTGTTTAAAACATCTTTATGGGACGATGTATTTCAAATGTTAAGAGAAGAATTTTATTCCAACACAACATTGCAGACATATTCCATTGTTGAAACATGCGAAAGAGTTGGCAATAATGATGATTTGACCATTCTGACCACAATTTTTCCAAATTTATGCTCATTGACCGTTTGGAATTCAAATGTTGTTTTAAAACGTAATTTGACCCAACAATTGACTAATTTACGTCTGTATTATGTTGGATTAGCTGATATTGAATTTATTGATCATCAATGTCCAGCGTTAAAGTCATTGTCATTGGATAGTTGTGATATTTCTAACACTCCTTATTTACAAGAATCGGCCGAGTATTTTCCTTTTATGAATCTTGAAGAACTGTCAATACTCTGTAGAAATGATACGGATATTGTTGTTAATGAATTTTTATTGTTATTGGTTAAATGTAAAAATTTAAAAAGATTACGTCTGAGTTGTTGTCAATTGTTTACTGATAATTTGATTACGGATATTGTTAGATTGAATGGATTTGAGAATTTGGAAAGTTTATCACTTTTGCAATGTAACTCTTTAAGTTCAAATTCAATTATGAAATTGTTACATATGGAAAATCCTTTGAAAATGATAATATGTGATGCTACTAATGTTTCGGATATTGCCGAAATTAATGCACACATTAAAACAAAGAACTTGGATGTGGAGTTTGTGCAGCGATTGCATCAACAGCATTGAATTTGTGTGTTGTGTGTGTGTAGTTTTTGCCATTTTTATATTTTTATGATTTCAAATTCTTAAACTCTATCCAACAATTCGTGCACGAAACTATGAAGTGAACTTTTTTGCATTGTACCGAAAGTATATATTGTGGTATCTTATTTTAATCCTCTAGTCGAACTGAGTCGAAAATTCATTGTTTCGTAGCCAAAAAATGTGCGCAACAATACAAAAACCTAAATGTAAATAATTTTTAAAATACTTTTACAAGCGTTTTCGTTCGTTAACAATGGCACGCACATTTTTGGACTACGAAGCAATGATTTTTCGACTTAGCTCGACTAGAAGAACAAAATAAGATACCATAATATATACTTTTCGGTACAATGCATAAACTATGGGAGTTTCGTGCACGAATTGTTAAATAGAGTTTAGAAAGTTCATTGTATAATAAATTAATTAATTATAAACTCAGGTAATTTCTTTTTTTCTAAGTTTGGGTTTTTTTGCTTATATTGTAGGTAATAATTGTAATATCATAATAAAATGTCTGTTGGATTGAAATTACTCGACTCACTGATTCTTTTTGAAAAACATAACGCAAACATTATCATGTGAGACACTCACTCCACCATTAGAAGGCCCTTTGGTGGTGAAGTCCATAAATGAGGCTACATAGACTCCAACCCTCGTCCAAGGTCACAATTCTACTAATCTTCGGAAAGGGAAGGCAAGCTGCAGAGAAAGTACCCCATGAATTCAAGGAGTAATAATAAACGTCAATTTGTTTAATTGCAATCCACTCACAAAGCACATGGATGTCAAAATCCTCCATTTTTGTATGTTATTTGTAGCAATACAGTATTGTCACTTCTTGTAATTGGTGACATCACGTAGCATTATATGTGTAAAGAAATACTAGGCTTGTAAAGTCTGTTTGGCAATAACTTTGGAGTAACTGGGATTGGTTGTGGCAACTAACCGTTAAATGGTGTTGGGCATAACAAAGTAGTTCTAAATCGGTCAAAACTGGTCGTCAAATGTTCGACCGGGCCATCTATTTATTCAAGATGGCGGTTTTGCGCAATTCGACCGGGCCATCCGAGGGGGTAATCATTCGTCTAAATCCCTTCCCTCGTGATATTTGAGATTTATAAATCTCAACAAATCCATCAAATCCACACAAATACCCAAAAATTGATACAAATCCATACAAATCCATACAAATCCACACAAATCCATACAAATCTATACAAATCCATACAAATCCATACAAACACATACAAATCCATACAATTCCAAAACCAAATCCTGGAAAAAAGGCACTAAATACGGTATGAATTCACACGAAATCCACGAATCCCAATGTAAATACGTAAATCCACTACAAATCCACCAAACTCAGCAGAAATCCTTAAATCCACGTTGAACCCATCAAATCCGATTCGAACCCCCACTTCCGCCGCTCGAATCCGCCCCAAATTAATACAAATCCACACTTCAGATCCCATAAATCCACCAAATCCACGTCACATTTCTTGGATTTACAAATCTCGTCCCTAATTTTTGCGAATGATTACCCCCTCGGGGCCATCTATTTCTTAAAGATGGCAGTTTCACACGGTTCCATTGGTTACCGACAGACATGTGCATTAGTGTATGAATATTTTTCCTGCAATCAGTCCACCGACCAATCCGAGTTACTCCAAAGTTATAGCCAAACAGACTTTAGCAGCACTAAAGTCTATTTACCTATAAGTTTGGAGTAACTCGGATTGGTTGTGGCAATTAACTGTTAAATGGTGTTGCGCGTAACAAAGTAGTTCTAAACTGGTCAAGACCGGTCGTCAAATGTTTGATCAGGCCATCTATTTATCCAAGATGGCGGTTTCATGGGGTTCGACCGGGCCATCTATTTATTCAAGATGCCGGTTTTGCGCGATTCGACCGGGCCATGATTAAAACTAATCATGGACCGGGCCATCTATTTCTTCAAGATGGCGGTTTCGCATGGTTTATTCAAAAATGACCTTTACTTTCATTGGTTACTGACAGACATGTGACTTAGGGTATGAATACTTTCTTGCGATCAGTCCACTAACCAATCCGAGTTACTCCAAACTTATAGGTAAATAGACTTTACTAGCGCACTACTTTTCTTCAGTAGTGCTCGCATCCCTGGTGTGTTGGATTGTTTTTAAAAATTGCACGCGAGATAACGAAAATGATTAAGACCAATAATTGAACGAATTTAACACTTCCAATATTGGAAGCGTCAAATTCGTCCAAATATTATGATTGTAGCAAGAAGGCTGCCCATGTTAAATTTCTGACCATGGTCTCAACCTCTGTCTCCTACTGGCCTGCCAGTAAGAATTTACTCTCTCCTCCAGCAAAGTCCATCTTTTCGCCATCAGACGTCGTCATATCACATAACAACATATCCAAAATCATGTAAAACATTTAAAATTAACCAATTAATCATTTTAAACGAATAAACCTTGTAAAAATCTCCAAATCAAATTTAAAAATTCAAAAAATATTATACAAAACCCATATAAAAAATAGAAATCCATCACTGCGCACGCGCATTCATTTCATTTCCGCTTCTATTCGATATACTAGCGAATAAATAACACTCGTGCTGAACTTGGATCAAGAAATTGATTAAAAGGTTCGATTAAAACGCTTTTAACGGTTACAAACGGTAAATTAATTAAATAAATATATTTTCAGATGTCTGCCGTAGCTGGGAAACCGCAGTTGCGAGGTCTTTTGAGGAGTTATATGAAAAAACACGGCATCATCGGCGCTACATTATCCGGGATTTCCGTTGTGTTGTACAAATTTGGGATATCCGACCCCAGAAAGAAGAAATACGCCGATTTTTACAAGTGGAATTTATTTTCTTTTAATATACCGTACATGTTTTTTAATCGTTTTAAATTCTTTTATAGGGATTACGATCCCGATGCGGAATTCGAGAGAATGTCGGCGTTAGGCTTAATGCAATCTACTGGCGGCGGTTATGGGAACGAATAAATGGAATTGTTTAGTTGATAGTATCGAATCTATCGATGTAGTGAAGTGTAATATATAACTTTAATCTGTAAAATAAAATTCGTTGCAATTAAAAAATTATGAAAAGATATGATTTTTTTATTAATTAATTGGAATTGAATTACAAAAATTAAGAAAAAGTTACGTAAGAAAAGAGATAAAAATAGATAACGTTTGCTGAAAAATGTGTGAAAAATTGATGTAAAAAGTAAAAAATATGTGAAAATTGACGAAAAATGTCGAAAATATAGTAAAAAAAAAAAAAAAAAATGTTGAAAAATTGATGAAAAAAGTCAAATTGGCAAAAATTGATGAAAAAATATCGAAAATGGGTGAGAAATTGATGAAATATGTCGAAAATGGGTAAAAAAAAAAATGTAAAAAAATGTAAGAAAAATTGATGAAAAAAGTCAAATTGATAAAAATTGATGAAAAAAAAGTCAAATTGATAAAAATTGATGAAGAATGTCGAAAATGGGTGAGAAATTGGTGAAAATTGTCGAAAATAGGTAAAAACATTTAAAAATGTGTGAAGAATTGATGAAAAAATCGAAATAGGTAAAAAATTGATGAAAAACGTGTAGAAAAAGTCGAAAATGTATGCAAAATTGATATAAAATGTCGAAATTATGTGGAACATTGTAGGAGAATAGTCGAAAATGTACGTACACAAAAAAAATAATAATAAAAAAAAAAATATCGAAAAATCAATTATTTTCGAATAATTAACAAATAAATTTTCTAATTTTTTTTTTTAAATTATTAAAAATACCCAATGCGTTAACTTTTTCTTCCTGTCACATTTTTTTAAGTTTTCTTCATTTAAAAAATCACTTAAAATCAACTCATTTACGATGGAAAATTTCAAACAACCATTTTTATACAAACCGGTCAACACATTACATCATAAAACATCACGAAACAAATTCAAAAACCGACCATTCCTGACGTCATAAACGAAAATTTGTTCCGACCGATCTCATTTTCGCCATCTAGTAATAAAATGTGTAATTGAAACCACCTCCCACAATGCACTTGATTGATCAACGCTTGCGCAGTTGTAGTATTGCAAATGGCGGCACTTGTTATTGTTCCATGGCGTATGTGATTGACACAGAATCATGCCTGGAAATTTATCCTTTTCAGGTAAGATAAGTGGACGAAATTGTGTGTGCAAATTGTTTAAGATATTCGCCGATATGTTGCGTGTTTTTTGACCGGTGAATGCACCAATAAAAGGTTTAGAATTTCTTGGAAAATTAAGCCTGGCGCCCATTGGTTCGGTGGATGATGGCTAGTTTTGCTTCACACTTTTACATCTTTTTAACCCGTTTGAAGGGTTTAATAAAGGGCGATTTGTGGTTGGTTGACGTTGATGAGTTGTGTTTGTGTTTGTGTTTTTTGTTTTGGTTATGTTGGGCGAGTTGTGGGGGTTGATTTTGAGCTTTTTTCGGATTAGGCTTGGGGTTTTTGCTGGAAATCAATTGGGGAAATTTGAACGAAATGTTGAGGGAAATTGTTGGGGGTTGTTTGGTTGGTTTTTTTTGTTTTGTTTTGTTTTTGGGTGTTTTGTTGGGGTTGGTTTGGGGTTTTTTGGAAATGGGAAATGTAGGGTAGTTTTTAATATTTTTATGGGGTGTTTGAGTTTTTGGGTTGGTTTTTTTTGGGTTTTTGGGGGTTTGTTTTGTTTTTGTGAGGTTTGATGTGATTTTTAGGTTGGTTTTTGAAAAAATTATTGGAGTTTAGGGAATTTGTTGGAAAATGTTGAAAAAGTGAAAATTTGATGGAAAAAGTGTGGAAAATTTGATGGAAAAAGTCGAAAATGTGTGGAAAATTGATGAAAAAAGTCGAAAATGTGTTAAAAATTGATGAAAAAAGTCGAAAATGTGTGACAAATTGATGTAAAAAGTTGAAAATGTGGGGAAAATTAATGAGAAAAGTCGAAATGTGTGAAAAATTGATGAAAAAGTCGTAAAAATGTGGAAAATTGATGAAAAACGTCGAAATTATGTGGAAAATTGAAGAGAATAGTCGAAAATTAAATAAAAAGAAATATGGATTTTCAATTTTTTCCATTTTTCTGTGATCAAATATCGAATTTTAATTTTTTTTAAACATTAAAAAACAAAAAAAAAATACAATAATAATAATAATTATAAAATAAGTAGTAATTTAAATTTTTGTTTTGATTTTCTAGAGATGACGTCAGAGCCTATAATCACAGTGGTCACCACATGCAAAGGTGATCTGAAGGACCCGACGTTCCCTCGTCAACTGCAGTACCTTGTTGGTAGTTTGAGGTCCTTACTCTGTACAGGTAAAACGAAATCAATTTAAAAAAATAAATAAATAAATAAATAAATAAATAAATATCTTAATATTTTTTCTCTTTTTTAAATATAGAAAACAAATCTCTGCGTGTGACAAAACTCGAGCCGTGGAACAGCGTCCGCGTCACTTTCCAGATCCCGAGAGAAGCGGCACAACGGTTACGCCAGTTGGCCCAACATGGAGACCGCGTGCTCAGGGATTTGGGAATTTTGTCCGTTCAAATTGAAGGGGACCAAGTGAGAAAACTGAAAATTGGATACGAAATGGACATAAAATGGAGAAATAATTGGAAAATGGATGAAAATTCTGAAAGAAAAATGAAATTTCAGCAAATTGTTGTTTATTTTTGATGTGAAAAATTGAATTTGGTTGGTCAGATGAGCAAGAATGAGTGAATTAAGTGTTTAGATTGTCTAGTTGTTAGGTTGTCTTAGTATTTTCTGCATTTTTTGTCATTTAAACTGTGTAAAACAGTTTGATTTACTTAAATTTCTTGTTTTATTCGTTTAATATGACTAAACTCTATCTAACAATTCGTGCACGAAACTCCCATTGGTTAATGGCCTACGCATTGTACCGAAAGTATATATCGTGGTATCTTATTTTAATCCTCTAGTCGAGCTAAGTCGAAAAATTATTGCTTTGTAGTCCAAAAATGTGCTTGCTATTGTTAACAAACGAAAACGCTTGTAATATTTTTAAAAAATATTTACATTTGGGTTTTCGTATTGTTGCGCAATTTTTTTGGCTCGACTAGAGGATTAAAATAAGATGCCACAATATATACTTTCGGTACAATGCAAAAAAGTTCACTTCTCAGTTTCGAGCACGAATTGTTGGATAGAGTTTAAATGAATGTTGATCTTAAATTCACCAATCAAATGAATTTTAAATCAAAAATAAATTTGCATTTGAAATTTATTTTATAAAATTCTAACATTTGATAACTTAGAATTTTATGAATAAATTTATGGAAAAAATCAATGTTTTTTTTTTTTAGATAAACTAAGTCTAATTGATTAATTGATGATTTGAAAAATTAATATAAGATTTTATGGAAATTTGTTTGAAAATTAGTTGAAATTTTACCAAAAAGAACACGTGATTTTATTGCATTTTACATCAAATTGCTAAATTATTGGGCAATACAATTGAATTTTTTGAGTTTAACATCAGAATTATCAAGTTTTTGGTATTTTGTATGAAATTTACTTAAAAATAATCTAATTTAACTGAATTTCTTTCAAAATAACAAAAAACTATTAGAATTGAACTTTTAAATGAAAATAAATTTAATTATTTGAAATTTTAATCCAAAATTTTAAAAGATCATCAAAATTTAACAACAAAAAAACCAAAAATTCAAAAAACAAAATAAAAAAAAATTATTGAAATTTACATAAAATTTCAGGAAAAAAAAAAACATAAATTTTTTTAAAATTTAAATTTAAATTACATGTCACTAGGTGCATTCAATTACTCGGATTTCCCCGAATGAAAATTTTGCCATATTGTTATTATTATTATTATTATTTTTTATTTTTTATTTTTTAAAAAGTATATAGACAGTTTGCGATTTCTCGAACGAGATTTATTTTAATTTTATTACGAGAATGCCAAAATAACAAGATATTGTTAAATATCTCGTCACATGTATTTTCATTTGAAAAGTCTCGATCGAGATTTTTTCAAAAATCATGTTTCAAATTGTTGTATATACGACTTGATTTGCACATGCACACTGCATACAATCACAGTGAAATTCTGCTGCCATTTTCCCCTTCGTTTCCACTACAATTTTGGCAAATTTGTGTCGATTTCAATATCTCAGGTTAGTTTTTTAATCAGTCAAACACACTGCACAAACTACAAGCCCAATACTTAGGCTTAATTTGTGATAAGGTGTCTAGTTCTGCTAAAAATTGTTGCCGTTGATTTAAGTGTCGTATGTAATACATTTTGTGGCAAATCGCAAACACCGATACGACATTTTATTAACGGAATTTTTTGGAAAATTTTATTTTTTTAAATCTTGTTATCGGTCTTGTACGAGAAATCTCGAACTGTCTATTACGAGAAAACGAGATATTTCACAAGGGAAATCCACGATATCGGAGTAATTGAACGCGCCTATTGATTTTCATACAAAATCTCAAATTTCAACTAATTGATCGATCAATTCAATCAAAAATCAACAAACTTCACCCAGAAAATCCATTTCTCATCCATACAAACCGAAAACTCAAATAATTCCTCAACACTCCATCCACTTCCCTCCCACTAAGCAAAAAAAAAAAACACTAACAAAATCTTAAATAATTATTCCAGGTAATATCGTTAACGATCGCCGGTCGCTTAAACGAACCTCAAGAAATCATCCTTCGAACCGAATCGGACCCTCGCAGATCCACGCCACCATGCACCAGCACCTCAATGCTGGACCCATCTTCGGGCAACTCCTCGCCGGGCCCCAGCAACGTGGAAACCACGCGCAAAAACATCGCACAGTACCTGAGCCAACAGGGCCCACCAACCGCAACAACAACAACAACAACAACAAACAACCCCAGTGCCAGCACCGTCGAATTCAAGTCCCCCAACGTGGTGGCCCCTGGAAGCGAGCCCATCCCGCCGCAGACCCCGCGCACCACTCCGCGTCCGGGCGCCTTCGGTCCCTTCCCTTTCGCCTCCATGACCCACGCCGCCATCAACACCATGCACGCCACCGCCCCCGCGCCCCGCCTGCCCCCGCCGCCGTACCCGGGCACCTACGGCCAGCCGCCGATCAACAACACGCGCGGCGTAGTCCTTTCCAGCCCCCTGCTGGTCAACCTCCTTCAGAACGACAAGCGGCATCCGCCCACGTCGCCCGGTCGCGGCAAACGGAAAGCGCGACGCCTGGGCAGCCCCCAGTCACGCCCCCGCCCCCGCCCACTCCGGATGCGGTCAACGGGACGTGCAGCGCCTCCCCCGAGCTGTCGCCGTGGCCTTCGCCGTCGAAACGGACGTTGCATTTGATTAATCCGTTCACGGGGCAGCTGGAGCCGATGACCAGCGACGACTCGATGGACGATGAGAAGGCGGCGGCGGACGAGGAGGACGACGAGGAGGACGACGAGGAAGAGAAGTCGTCGGGTCAGGGCGAGGAGAAGATTCGGCTACGGCTCAAGATCCGCGACTCGGAGTTGCGGGAGAGCCCCGAGAGCTGCGTGGAGTACAAAGTGGACGTGTCCTTTGTGAATATCCCGACGGGCGTCGCGAAGGCGGCGAGCAGTGCCAGTGCCAGTGGGTCGTCGAGCGGGACGCCGTCGCCGTCGCTGCCGGGAAACGAGCTGCGCGTTCCTCCGTTGCACATCTCGCTGCGCGGAAGGAACGCGATGGTGGTTGGGGGGCAGCGGACTCTTGGACTTGAGGAGGCGGCGGCCGCTTCGTCGGGCGAGACGACGAGGAGTCAGCGGTGCAAGTCGCCGCGGAGCGGGCGGAGGAAGAGCTCGTACTCGGGCGGCGAGGAGCACTGCGAGAGTGTGGACTCGAAGGTGTCGGGACGGGAGGCGGCGTTGCTGTCTGGAGGAGGACTGGTGTCCAGTGCGGGTGAGGAGAGCGCGAATGTTATACGAGGGAGTGTGCAAACGGAGGAAGAGAAGACTGAGGATGTGGATGGTACGGCGGAGAGAGTCGTTGTTAATAAAGTTGTGAAAGTGTGGATTATTAAATTATGGTCTAACCTCGTTGGAAGGAATTTAGTGAAAATGTGTTACGAGTGTTTGTTATAACGAGGTTTATGCTATAAGTGTATCGCTGTAGGGTATCTCGCAATCTGTTGTTGTTAATTCACGAAAAATCCATCGCGATTTTAGCCTGATTTGCATTTTTTGCAACTCAACAATGAGTTTTGGCCAGATAACGATGAAATTAATAGTTATTTAAGACATATCGGACTCATTTGTTAATTAACGATATTGTTATTGACAGATTTCGATATTTTTAGTGAATCTGGGTTCAATATTATAAATCGTATAATAGTATAGTATAATAGACAGCTTGCGATTTCTCGTAGGAGACAAAAAAATTTACAACAATGTGAAATTATTGAAACAAAGGGACGAGATATTTGACAATATCTAGTTTTTTGTCATTCTCGAAATACAGTTTGCAATTTCTCGAACAAGATAAGAAATTAACGATCATTGTAACGAAATTTTTTGCAAAAATCTCGTCAACTCATTAAAACAAAGGGACGAGATTATTTAACAATAGACAATTTACGATTTCTCGTACGAGATTTATTTCATTACGTGAATGGCAAAAAACGAGAAATTGTTGAAAATCTCGTCGCTTTGTTTTAATGATTTGACGAGGTTTTTGAAAAATTTCATTACACATTGTCGTTAATTTTTCGTCTCGTACGAGAAGTCGCAAACTGTCGAATGTTTTGTTTAGTGTTTTTGAATGCAAATGATACAGAGTTTGTGGCAAGTACTTTTTCCTTATGATTATAACTTTTTTTATGGTTATAAATAGTGCTACACAAAAGAAAAAAGTCCAGTTTGTAGTGCACAGTTTAGAAAAGCGACTACCAAAAACTGGACTTAATTTTTTTCTGTAACACTATTTATAACCATAAAAAAAAGTAGCTGACACAAACTCTGTAATATTTGTGTTTAGATTACAAAATAAAGTGTGTGTTAGGATTAGCTGATTGGCTCGCACGCTGCTTGGAACATTGAATAAAAATTTGGTTTCGTTGATAAATTGTCTATTCCATGAGAAATTAGCTAGAAAATAGGTAAAATTTGTGACAAATAATGGCAAACCATTTTGACGGACGTCGTGGAGAACGTAGGTGGGTGTTCGGGTGTTCTGGTACACTTAATTTCCTTACACTTGGTTTGTCATCATTTTTTCAACTCTTCCTAATTTTTATGCCGATTTCTCATGGAATTGTTTGGATGTTGTTAAATGACGTCTTCACTTTTCTCGATTTGCGCCCAGTCTGAGGCGATTTCTGTTGCGAATCGCGGGGTGAAAATGCCAAGCGATGCGAAATTGCTGCATGTCTGCGTCCTGCATTATTGAGTTCTTTGGCCAATCTGATGATCAGGGGCGATTAAAAGAAAATACTATGTATAACTTCATCTATAATGCATATCTGAATTTCTATAAAGATTGTTTTTAATCTGTAGTGACTAGTTATTGGTCACCAGTACAATGGTTTTGATGAAGAAATTTATTTAAAACTAGCGTATCATTATTGCCATTTAAAAACAATCTTTAAAGGCCAAGGACAGTCTAAAATTTAATTTTAATGTTTGAAAAAGTGTTAACAATAACATACAGTGAACGCTCTTTAGACGGGACATATTGTAGACGAGCCAGTCCTGTACACTGGACACATATTCCTGGACCCGAATTGTTTCAATCATTTTTAATACTAAATGCTCCCTGTACACGGGACATGGGACACTAGATCCCAGTCCCGTGTATTCAATTACCGGCCCTCTAAGACTGGCCAAGATCCACTGATTGGTGAACGTCTTGCGACTTAAAATAGATTTTTTACGTTATTTTACGACTTAAAACGACTTTTAGAAATAATTTTACGACTTAATCGATTTTTTACGTGATTTTACGACTTAAAACGATTTTTATAGTCATTTCACGACTTACTGTAATCGATTTTTAAAGTCATTTTACGACTTAATTAGATTTTTAAAGTAATTTTGCGGTTTAAATCGATTTTTTTTTGGAAAAATTCTGTAGACGGGACACTTAACTTGTGTCTACAGGACGTCACCCACAAGGCCGGACATTCTGTAGACGGGACGCTTTTTTTCGGACCCGACGCTGTCCCGTCTAGAGAGCGTTAACTTTATTTTATTTTTTTAAATATTTTATTGTTGAATATTTAAGGCATGATGGTAATTACGAGTCTGACCAGTTTTTGACAAGTAGACAAGTGGTCAATTAATAATCAAATGGGCAAAATGCCGGAAAATTCGAATTATCCGGCAGCCTGGTCTGACTTGCCCTTATCTGGCATGCCATTCTTTCCAAGGGAATACAGTAATATTCCTTGTCAAAAATGCAATGCATCATGGTTGAATGACATTCCCAATCCTAAAATTTAAAGGTCAAGTGCAATATAAAATTTAATTTTAATGTTTGATTGTTGCATATTTATTATTATATAACAATTCCAATATTCCTTCTCCACAATGCAAAGCATCATGGTCAAATGATGTTCCCAATCCTAAAATTCAAATGATCCAGAACTAGTTCTCAGGTTTGGTCGAATTTCAACTCTCTGAGCATGCGCATATTTTGTTAACAATCAGAACTGGTGACGTCATTCAATTTTCGCTCGACCGTGATGCATTGCATGGTAAACAAAGCGAGCCAACTAGACATTGTTTTGTTTATAAAATTAATAAATATTCAACAATAAAATATTTAAAAAATGAAATACATGTTATTGTTAACACTCTTTTACATATTAAAATTAAATTTTAG
>JH431339.1:2785-27227 GCA_000239455.1 Strigamia maritima | reverse complement strand
CCCCTAAATTTTAATTTTTAATATTTTATTTTTTAAACTTAAAATAGCTATTGACACGCGTATAAATCGAACCAAATAAAATAAAAAAAATAAAAAAAAAACAAAAAAAAACATATAAAAGATTTGGTCCAAAAATCCTCGACTTCTACGCGAGTATATACGGTATTTCATTTTTTCAATATTTTATTGTTGCATATTTATTATTTTATAAACAAAACAATGTCTAGTTGGAACTAGTTTTGGATCATTTGAATTTTAGGATTGGGAACGTCATTAGACCATGATGCTTTGCATTGTGGAGAAGGAATATTGGAATTGTTATATAATAATAAATATGCAACAATAAAATATTTAAAAAAATAAAATATATGTTATTGTTAACACTCTTTCACACATTAAAATTAAATTTTAGATTGCACTTGACCTTTAAATTTTAGGATTGGGAACGTCATTCAACCATGATGCATTGCATTTTTGACAAGGAATATTACTGTATTCCCTTGGAAAGAATGGCATGCCAGATAAGGGCAGGTCAGACCAGGATGCCGGATAATTTGAATTTTCCGGCATTTTGCCCATTTGATTATTAATTGACCACTTGTCTACTTGTTAAAAACTGGTCAGACTCGCAATTACCGACATGCCGTTGTTTCGAAGGGAATACGGTAATAAAATATTTTAAAGAATTAAAAACATGTTATTGTTAACAAGTCTTTCACATATTAAAATTAAAATTTTGACCACACTTGACCTTTAATTTGTTTACAATTAAATCAATAAAAAAAAGTTTATTTATTGCATCACTCGGACGAATAATAGCGAAAAATTGGCGAAAAATAGTTAATTCAGCATTTTTATTAGCTAATAACGTTCTAATTTAGCACAAGCGACAATTAACCCAACACTGCCAACGAATTAATTCAATGTAACACTCATAACTTTATTTTATTATTTTCCCCAGGCCGTGAACTTAAATATTTATTGGTCCAGATGACCGAAGACGACGAAAGCGCCCACAACCACGCGGAGCCAGAACCCGAGCATGAAGTCGAGCAACAACCCGAGCTAGAACCCGTACCAGAGACGGATCAAGTCCCGGATCAACTCCCCGAACGGGAACCCGAACAACAGGACCCCGTATCTGAACCGGAGCCACCTCAGGAAGAACCCGAACAGGAAGCTGAAATCGAAGAACTCCACGAAGAACCACCCGCAGAAGAAGGAGAAGACGAAGAAAACGTGGTCGAAGAAACCAACTCGGAAGACCACATAATGGACGACCCCCCGTCGCCGCCCCCGCCATCCCTGCCCGTGGGCCACGTGACCGGCAGCATCTACACCACCTCAGTGTCCACATCCGTCCCGATCAAACTGGTCTCGATTCCGCCGGGCATCACCACACCCGCCCCGCAAGGCCCCGCGTCGCCACTCCGAGTATTCGTGTCCCGCGTGTGCCCCATCTCTTCCCCGGGCCTCGTCGGCTCGCCCCTCAAGAACGTGACGGTGCCGCTGGACACTCCCACAGTCACGACCGCCTCCTACTCGCTGCTGCGGACCAACAACACTGCCACCTACCCGTCGAGGAACCGCAACACCATCTACCCGCCTTCGCGCTGCGGCCTCACGAGGGCCCTCGAACACCGCGGTCAACAGGACTCGGACAGCGAAGACCTGGGCGCCGAGGATGCACTGGGCGCCACCAACAGCGCGGCTACCGCTGACCACAACTACGTGCAGTCGCATCTGAGAGACAGCGACGAAGCGGAGGCCGCTCTCGCGTTGGGGCCGTTAAGTATCGACATCCCGGACACCCCGGTGCGGTCTACGCGATCCAACTCGCGGGTCTGGAGTCCGGCGGGCGCCAACGAAGCGAAGGGCGAAGGGGCGGAAGTGCCTTCGAACTCGAAGCCGGTCAAGCGACGGTGCTCCGAGAACGCGGCGGAGTTGATCAAGGCGTGCATGGGGGTCGAGGATTCGCCGCGGAGGGGTCACAAGGCGATTAAGAAGCAGAATAAGGCGGTTTCCGGCGGGGAGTCGAGCGATGACGAGATTGCGTTGAGCGAGTTGGCGAATAAGAGTAGAGGGGTGAAGGCGGCTGCCGGTCGAAGGGGTACGAGTCCTGGTGCGAGGGAGAGGAGTACGCCGACGAGGTTTAATAGTCGGGTGAAGAGGGAGTTGAGGCGGTCGAGCGATGAGGCGACGCGTGGTGGGAGGTCGAATGAGAGGCCGAAAGGTGATTTTTGTTGCGTGATTGGGTTGGTCAGGATTTTATTTATTTGTTTGTTTGTTTTTTTTAGGAAGGGAGAAGTCGCCTTTGAGGACGGCGAGGAAGGGACGGGGAGAGGAGAGAGCGAGTTCGCCCGTTACGCAGGTTAAGGATGAGGAGAGTAGTAATAAGAGGAAGACGAGGTCGAGCGGTACTTCAGGTGATTTGTTGTGGGAAAAACTAGGTGTTTTCTAAAAGTTTTGCTACTAAACGGCGTGTAAAGATCTGGAATTTAAACTCTATTTCCAACATGTTGCCAATGGGAGTTTCTCGCAATGTGTTAGTTTGAAATTCAGATTAAAGTGATATAAGAAATATATCCTTCAGTACTAGTTCTATAATTTATTTCATTCTAGGCTTTTTAGTTTTTAATACAGAGTGTATCAGAAATCATGTTGCGCAGAAACAGGGAGTATAGAGGAGGACCAGGAGATCACATTTCCACTAATCAAAAATTCCAAGAAAAATTCTCAAATTTTCAAATAAAAACACACAATCGGTAGCCAACAACAGTTTATTGCTCTAGAACATCTCTTGTAATAAACTTCTGCTGTAGGCTACCGATTGTGTGTTTTTATTTGAGAATTGCGCTTTAACCTGACAAACGTGGGCTACATGCGTGACGCGGGATATTTGAAATTTTTCATTGTTTTTTGGGGCTGTGACTAAGTGGGGAAATTTTTTTGGAATTTTTGATTAGTGGAAATGTGATCTCCTGGTCCCCATCTGTGTAACATAAATTCTGATACACTCTGTATACAGCCGATTTGAATGTTGAAATTGATAAGAACAACGAAAAACAACTTTGGATAAATTATGACGAAATAGACGTAGCTGGGCAACTTACCGTATTCCCTCGGAAACAGCGGCATGCTGGTAATTACGAGTCTGACCAGTTTTTGACAAGTAGACAATTGGTCAATTAATTAATTATCAAATGAAGAAAATGTCGGATAATTCGAATTATCCGGCACCCTGGTCAGACTCGCCATTATCTGGCATGCTGTTTTTTCCAAACTAGAGAAAGAGATTAAAACATCTGTTTTTCCCTTTCGAATCTTCTTCTCTATTTATCGTAGACCAGCTACCTCTATTTCGTCGTAATTCCCTTCTAAACCTTGACTTGTGTTTTTTGCAACCAAAATCCTATAAAAACAATACAAACATGTCAAATTGTTATGTTTCTGACTACATTCATGGATATTTTGACATTCTCTTTCGAATACAGAAGTTTTAATTTTCATCATTTTAGAACTCGGATTAAAGACAAAATGTTAACTTTGCCGTTTGGAAAAAGTAAGATTAAGACCGGATTGAGGCTAAAAGTAAAATTTTCAGATTAAATTCATTGTTTGTTGCCAATGAATTTAATATTGTTTAATGTCCATTTTCGAAGCAATTTTGAAAATGACAGGAAAAATTAACTTTTTAAGATTGGGATTAATTAGTTTTTGAATGCAGCTAGTATGAAAATTTATCGGTTTATTTAAATTTATAGAGAAGGAATGTTAATTTTTTTTAAAATTTGGATATAAAGATAGGAAAGTTGATTGAATTTGTAGATAAAATTTGAAATTTTGTTAATTTATAGTGGAAAATGTCATATTGTATTCAGTAAATTTACAATATTTTTTAGTGATGAAACAGAAAAATGAGAAGATTGGTGAATTTTTACAGAAAATTTATTAATTTTCTTATTTTTATATTCAAATCCAAAAAGTTTACATAAAATGTCATACTTTTTGAATGTGAATATAAAAATAGAAAAATTGGTTTAATTTTTACGGAAAAATTTAAAATTGGTTAATTCACGCCAAATCAACAGATAAATGTCAATCTTTTTTGAATTCACACGGAAAATGTCAACTTTTATTGAACTTGAACCGAAAAATACTAATTGGTTGAATTTTATAAAAAAAAAAAAAAAATAATGGAAATCGGTTGAAATTTTACAGATAATTTGAAAATTGGTTGAATTCATTAAAAAAAAATGGAAATCTGTTAAATTTTTCAGAAAAATAGACAGTTTGCGATTTCTTCTACGAGACTGAAAACGAGATTTAGAAAAACGAAATTTTTGTAAAATTTTGTTTTTTTAAATCTCGTTAATAAAATGTTGTATCGTGTGTTTGCGATTTGACACGAAACGTGTTACATACGACACACAAATCGGCGGCAACAATTTTTAGCAGAACTAGACACCTTATCACAAATTAAGCCTAAGTATTGGGCTTGTGGCTTGTGCAAGGTGTTTGATTAATAAAAAAACTAACCTGAGATATTGAAATCGACACAAATTTGACAACATTGCAGCCGAAGCGGAGGGAAAATGGCGGCAGAATTTCACGACAATTGTTGTATTGCATGCAGTGCGCATGCGCAAATCAAGTCGTACACACGACAATTTGAGATGAGATTTTTGAAAAATCTCGACCGAGATCTTTCAAACGAGAATACATGTAACGAGATTTTTAACATTATCTCGTTATTTTGGCATTCTCGTAATAAAAAAAATCTCGTACGCGAAATCGCAAACTGTCTAATATGAAAGTATCGAATTTCTTTCAAAAAAATCTACAAAAAAATTACACATTTTATTTGAAAAAATACAAATCTAATTTTCATTTCATCTTTTTAACAGAATATTACGATTCGTTACCACAAAAACGCCGCCGTTATTCGCGAGACCACAGATAAAATCGAGCGCCCAAGTATTGCATCCCCCAAGACGAAACTCAGGAAAATTTAAGTGATAAAATATGTGTGGGTGTGGGCTTAAATGTAAAAAAAAAAATAAAAATAAATAAAAATAAAAAATAAAAAAAAAATATATAATAAAAATAAATAAAATAAAAAAATTACAAAAAAAAATATATAAAAATTCAAAAATAAATAAATAAAACCGAACTTTGCGAAAGAAATGAATTTTTTTTTTGCTATTATGTTTTCTAGTCTTGATAATTTGTTTTTTTTTTTTTTTTTGTATTATTATTATGATTATAATTATTATAAACTGGTGCTTTACAAATGTTGTAAGTAATTTATCAAATCATCCTTTTAAACAAAATGGGTTTTTGTCTTTTTTTTTTTTTTTTTTTCCCCCCCCCCCCCCCGGCTTTGTAAATAGCAATATTAATTATCATCATCGAGCAAGAAAAATTGTGCATTTATTAAGCTAGTGATCATGTAAGAGAGTGAGGGGCACTTTGTGAGTTTTTATTTCTTCCCCTGGAGGGAATATGCAAATTTTCTGAGGCTCTGATTAGACATATTTGATGAACTGGATTATCTATCGTGTACTGTACATAAGAAAAATTGAAAGAGAGAGAGAAAGGTTGAAAAAATTGTAATATAAAACTATAAATATTGAACATACAATTATCTCGTAGTTAACCTATTTCTTTATTTCCTCCTCCTTCCTCGAGAAAACATTTTTAAGAAAACAAAACAACAAAATGCTGTATAATCACCATAAAATTGTTTTTCAAACACTGCCTCATTGTTTTTTGTTTTTTTTTCTTTTCTTTTCTTATTTACCTAAATAAAACAAATATTCTATTGATGATAACTTTTATTTCAAACATAATCCATTCTCTTTGCATTACACCAACACAAATCTGTCTGTCTGTGAAGTTTCAATGAGCAATTTTAACATTTGTTGCCTAATGTTAAACCAACCTGGTTTTAGCCGTTTTAGAAAAGTTGGTTTTAGCCTGGTTTTAAAGCAGTTTTCGAATGACCTGGTTTTAATTTGGTTTTAACTAAATTTTAGCTTGAACTTGACTGGGGTATTTAGATAAAACAAGTCAAAATCAAAATCAAAAATTAGATTTAGCTGATAAATTGTTTAATCCATTTTGGCTAATATATTCTCCGATGATCTAGCTAAAAAGTCGTAAAATTTGTTTAAAATAATGACAAACTATTTTGATGGACATCAGCGAACATCGCGGCCGACGTAGGTACATGTTCCGCGGCTGCGATGTTTGCTGAAGTCCATCCAAATGGCTTGTCAGTACTTTTCGCAACTCTCACTTATTTTTATGTCGATTTCAGATGGAATTGTTAGGATGATGTTAAATGATGTCCCCACCTACAAAATCTGCAGGTTTTATTTGCTAAAATCTCAGTTCGGAGTCGAGAAACTCCATGCTTGATCCAAGAAGGTTGCTATAGAATGCTGCTAAAACCCTTATAACCAATAACCAGGTTTTAAAACGACCAACTGGAGATCATTTTGGTTCAACCCTCAGAAGTGTACCCTATGGGTCAATTGACACAGGCAATAGTTCTGAATACAAATTTTTTTCAAAAAATTTTTCAAAAAATCTGAAATTTTCTGGAGCTGTTCAAAAAGTGGTTTTACATACAATCAATTTATTTGGTAATTTTCAGACTTATAAAAAAAAGTTATTGTAAAGAGAAAATATGAGCCCCTTAAAATCTCAGCTTAAAACATTTGCTGTTTTCACTGCTTTTTTTCTCTTTAGTGAGAGCGCTTTTAAAATACAACGCCACCTGTATGCAAAGTAGAGAATAAACAAAGCACATGTTGGCACATGTTCAGTTCACATTTCATATCAATTGCAATTAACTGCACTAATTGGAATTAAAATTAAGTTAATATACACAATTATTATCAATAAATAATTAAATACCTTGCACGCTGTTCAAATGATCACATTTTGACCGAGTGTCTTGATTTTTACAATTGGTGACACCTAGGTCAGTTGGTAAAACCATGGTAACCATGGTAACAGCACTAAAGCGCTTCAACTCAGAGTATATAAAACATGTCAATTGACACCACTAATAGGTCTTTGCGTTGACCCAAAATGTTAGGCGTCTGAGGGTTAAGCAGTTTTTAAGGTCTAAAACGAACACCAGGCTAAAACCAACTTTTCTAAAACGGTAAAACTAGGTTGGTTTTCATTTTCGAATACAACTAATGATTTCATTGTTAAATTTTGACCAATGGTAGGCTGATTACACTGACAGTATATATAGCATGGTGGTATTCCATCATCTTGATCATTGTTAAAATCGCTCTTTTGCTGTGATTTATTGATTTTAAAAATTTTCATACTGAAAATCGGGCGGTGGTTGTTGTTGTTGTGAACTACTAATACAGCAACAATCGCCCTCTCTCTCGTGGTATTATAACTGATAACAAAAACGATAAGTTGATTAAATTGCAACTTCAGCAGCTACAGATGTGACCTTTGATCACAACACCCTACACCAGCGATCCCTGGTTAGAGAAAGTGGGACTAAGACTTTCTGATGGTTAATGACTAATCACGGAAAAACCAGCAATAACCACCAAGGGGTTAGGTGTGTATAAGGACAGAAGAGTGGTCAGAGAGTACTGGTGAACCAGCAGTCATGCTTCACTGTAACACTATTCCAACCAATGAAGCCTAATTAAAGGAAACATGCTTGGTCGTAGGTAAACTTGTAAGATAACTACTCTATCCTCTAGGTGGCGCTCATGAGTAATCATATGATGTCGATGTCACTCAACTGTCACTCAACTGTTGAATAAAGGTCATTTATGATTTCAACCTACAATCATGTGTGTGACGGTCCAAAATCGGAAACAACTTATTATTTTAGTACTAGATGGCATTGATTGTTTGTCCACGCCAAACTCAAACTCCAGTTAGTTATTATTCTCACTTTTGGGTTTAATGATTAATTATCATAGTTTGGCGAGTAAATAATTCATATAAGGATGGGTATTTATTGAGTTATAATGAATAATAATATTTCATATTATTATTTATACATTGGATTGAAATCATTTGCAAAAGTGATTATTATTTAGGAAAAGTGTTCTAAGGAATTCCCTACAACACTTACTCTTTTCTTGTGTAGCTTGGAGATTAGTCGCACCGGCGACCTATTTCCTAGTTTGGGAAGATGACCCTTGACCCCGGTCAAGTAGAGTTCACTTGGACTGGCAGGAAGTTGCACGATTGGCCCAACTTTGTGTATGTCATCGCTAAGTATCTAGTGCCCACCTCTAATGGTCATACTGCTGTTCAATTGGACACAGGCTGACCACCAAGAGAGCAACTACTATAAAAGGGCTTGCAGAGCTCTATTTGGCTCCAGATTACCCTTTAAGATATATTAATATTATGTTCAAAGTTACCTAGTTGACGTGGTTTCAGAACGCCTTTTTAAGACTCTTGAACCGGCAGATGCAACAACCGTAAAGACCGTAGTGAGCCATAGCATTCATGTTATGTACTGCAAATACAAACGTAGTGATGACATGATGTTGTGACACATCGGAGAGTGGTAGTTGTTGAGTTCTGGACATGCCAGTTATCGTGACCACTCTATCTTGGGTTGGATAATTATCTGTTAACGTATTAGTCGCGATGTGGAGTGCCGGAATAAACGGATGAAGGGCAAGTGGGTCACTTGACCCACGCGACACCCCACTCAACTCTTGTATACGATATTTATGATATCGCATTGTCTTGTTAGTCGGTACTCTGGTCATGTGGCCAGAGCCCCGTTAGTCATCAGTCTGGGACACATTGTCAATCGGCAATGTTGACCCAAACCTTGTGACGAATACAGCCTAAGTCAACCGTTAGTCGGATTGATTCTTCTCTTTACCAAGATAGAACCTATTTAGAAAACCAGGAATGACAGCTAGCGATCCAGATTCAATTACAATTATCTAGATTCAGATATCGTCCAGACTCACCCACTGATAGTTATTATTATATCTCTGTTCGATAATATATTATTCCTGGCTTCACATTTATATAAGTATCCGTTTGTCAAAGTTATGTAAATAAATCATTAATTGTTATGTTTTGATAAGTTATGTTGTATATTTCCCTGTGAGTTTCTGTACAATTCCACACCGAGAGTTATCACTTTCCGATCTCGCGTAGTTGTTAGTGATTTAGTGGGTATTTCGAGGTTATTATCACTTGGTAATTTCCCCGAATATCGGATCGTCACACATGTTCTAATTGTTAGTTATGACATCATTTTGAAACAATATTTTGGAACAATGTTCCAAAATATTTGTTAAATAACGTTATAATTATACAATTAGAATAAACAATTGCTTCTCCATTCACGCCTAGTCTGCTGAAGCAGAGGCGATTTCTGTTGCGAATCTTGGGACGAAAAGGCCAGGCTATGCAAAATCACTGCATGTCTGCGCCCAGCATCACGAGCGTATCGTAAAAATTGGGATCTGAATACACCACAAGTGTCCGGTAATTTGAATGAATCACGAGTGCCCACAGGGCACGAGTGGTTATTCCGATCCCAATTTTAGATGCAGTGGTTTTTTCAATGGAGAAAAATAAATGGCTGGGCCTACTTTGTTAAACTCCCTAGCGCGAGTGGTATTCAGATAGAGAATCTACAAAAATTATTTGTCAAACGTTTGAAATGAAATAGCAAATAAATAAATATTCAACCAACAAACGATAATTCTAACACCATGCATCGAATTACCGATAGTCGGTGCATGGTGGTTAGAATTCATCAATTGAACCAGAGTTCATGTACTTCTAACAGTACAGCTGTTATTGGTCAATTTGAATTGCAGCAACTAGGGAATGCAATCCCGGTCAATAATATCATTCTCGGGTCTTGGGGACCCAAAATTTGTGTTCCTAGGAACCTGGGACAGAACCGGGAAAAAAAATTTATCAAAAACAACTTAAAATTGTCAAAAACATAACAAAAACGACATAAAATTGTCAAAAAAAAATTAAAAATTTGATCGTTTTTTAAAAGCGATCAAAAAAATGTCGAAAAACGAAAACTCAAAAAAATTGACAAAAAATATAAAAATCGATATAAAACTGTCAAAATAGACATGAAACTGTCAAAATAGACATGAAACTGTCAAAATCGACATGAAACTGTCAAAATCGACATGAAACTGTCAAAATCGACATGAAACTGTCAAAATCGACATGAAACTGTCAAAATCGACATGAAACTGTCAAAATCGACATGAAACTGTCAAAATCGACATGAAACTGTCAAAATCGACATGAAACTGTACAAAATCGACATGAAACTGTCAAAATTCGACATGAAACTGTCAAAATCGACATGAAACTGTCAAAATCGACATGAAACTGTCAAAATCGACATGAAACTGTCAAAATCGACATGAAACTGTCAAAATCGACATGAAACTGTCAAAATCGACATGAAACTGTCAAAATCGACATGAAACTGTCAAAATCGACATGAAACTGTCAAAATCGACATGAAACTGTCAAAATCGACATGAAACTGTCAAAATCGACATGAAACTGTCAAAATCGACATGAAACTGTCAAAATCGACATAGAATTGGCAAAAAATATCGAAACAAGATAGTAATTCCCGGAACTTTCACTTTCCAGTCCCGGGTATTGGGGACCATAAAATTGTCCGGGTTCCCGGAATTTCGGGAATGGGAATCTCGGGACTGCATTCCCTAGCAGCAACCCATCCTAGGCACTCTCTCATAACAATGTGCCAATAATGCGCTTGCTCTCTACCATAGTTTTTACGAGTTAGATTCTCATAAAAGTTATAGTTATAGTGTTTTGTGTTAATAAATCAGTTGGCTTTTGGACTGTTCACTTGTTCACTTCTCTTGCCTTTTTCCTAAACTTAATCGTTGTTGTGAGGGTATTGATTTATTATATTCCTGTATACGAGTGAAGCATCACCATACGCATGTGCAGTAAAAAGAAGTGACTTCTATAAGGCAAAGAAGTGAGTTGTGTTTGCCTTTTCTCTAAAGTCACTTAAGTCACTTCTATAAGGCAAATATGACGTAAATTACGTCATATTTGCCTTTTAAAAGTCATTTCAGGCAAATAAGTGACTTTTCATTTCAGGATTGAACGCACCTAATATGTTTAGTTCAGTTTTTGATTCCAGTCAGCACAGTCTCTGTTTTGACTGTTCACGCTTCAGAGTGCTCCAGACGGAAGGTCTGCTGATGAGATCGTCGATGGTCGAAAGCACTGGGGAATATGACTTGTCTTTATAATAAGTGGTGAAAATTGAAGAAATTTTAGATTCAAAGTAATGGGACGTATTAATGGATGTTTTTTATACAGTATGCAAAAGGGACACTTTCAAAATTATCAATAATTTTGGGATTTCGTGACATGTGCAAAGTGACGTTTATTATTACTCCTGGAATTGTGGGGAAGATAAGTAGCCAGGTGTTTTGTGATATGTGACCTTGGACGAAAGTTGGGGTTGAAAATTGCCGAACCTGGTGGTGTTTTGGTGGTGTCTCATCATGATAATGTTTGTGCTATGTTTTCCAAAAAAGAACCAGTGCGAAAAGTAATTTCAATCCAAGAGACACTTTATTATGATATTACAATTATTACTTACAATATAAGCAGAAAAAAACCCAAACTTAGAAAAAAAATTATTACCTCAGTTTTAATTTATTTATTATACATTGAACTTTCTAAACTCTATTTAACGATTCGTGCACGAAATTCCCATAGCTTATGCATTGTACTGAAAAGTATATATTGTGGTATCTTATTTTAATCCTCTAGTCGAGCTAAGTCGAAAAATCATTGCTTCGTAATACAACACAAAATCAATGCTGTTGATGCACTATCTCCACAAATGGCTGCACAAACTCCACCTCCACATACGGCTGCACAAGCTCCACATCCAAGTTTTTTGTTTTAATATATGCGTTAAACATTATCATCACATATTATCCTTTTCAAAGGATTTTCCATCTGTAACAATTTCATAATTGAATTTGAACTTAAAGAGTTACATTGCAAAAGTGATAAACTTTCCAAATTCTCAAATCCATTCAATCTAACAATATCCGTAATCAAATTATCAGTAAACATTTGACAACAACTCAGACGTAATCTTTTTAAATTTTTACATTTAACCAATAACAATAAAAATTCATTAACAACAATATCCGTATCATTTCTACAGAGTATTGACAGTGCTTCAAGATTCATAAAAGGAAAATACTCGGCCGATTCTTGTAAATAAGGAGTGTTAGAAATATCACAACTATCCAATGACAATGACTTTAACGCTGGACATTGATGATCAATAAATTCAATATCAGCTAATCCAACATAATACAGACATAAATTAGTCAATTGTTGGGTCAAATTACGTTTTAAAACAACATTTGAATTCCAAACGGTCAATTAGCATAAATTTGGAAAAATTGTGGTCAGAATGGTCAAATCATCATTATTGCCAACTCTTTCGCATGTTTCAACAATGGAATATGTCTGCAATGTTGTGTTGGAATAAAATTCTTCTCTTAACATTTGAAATACATCGTCCCATAAAGATGTTTTAAACACTTTCAACGATGGCAATTGTTTAAAAATGTAAAAAGCTCCCTCTGCCGTGACATTAGTCATGGCGAAATTCAAACTTTCTAATTTCTTGCAATAACTCAATGAACGAAGACCGACATCAGTAACATTCACGCAAAAAACAATACTGAGGACTCTCAATTGTGGACATTTTCTCCCGATTTCAGCTAAAACTTCATTCGTACATTGTTTATAGTGGCATAAGTCCAGACTTCGAAGTTGTGGTACACGATCCAGTAATTTGATCATCGATGCAGGTGGAATATCAAGAACGACACCTCGAGGTAATTTATAGGGATTAAACTTAAATCCGTTAGGTTTTTACAAACTTGGCCGATTTTATCCAGCAGTGGTTCCATGGGCAGATCGAATAAATTCAAATCTCTAATTGATTTTGTCTCACGACGAATAAAAATATTTGAATACAGATTGGCGCGTTTAAGTTGACAAAGGCGTTGATACAAGTGTTGAATTAATGTCACAGGGAGATTCCGTAGTTGACGTTGCACTTGTTCACAGTTCATGATTAGGTTGATCACAATATTTGTGGATAATTCATCTAAGCTCAATGGTGATTTCAGGTACGGCATGTTGAGAGCTGATATAACAACCACTCGTCTTAACCGTCAAGGCCAGATGTAGGGGAGTTTGCTATTCAGCAGCTGCCGGCTGTCCTGGACCAACTAATGCACTCATTGTTTATTGTTTACTTGTAAATTTTCTTTAAAAAAGAAAAAAAATTAAACAATAAAAAACAGTCACCTGCACTAAAAAATTCATAAAATAATTTCATCATCGTTCGCTCCTATTTCAATTCCCAGTAGAGTTTTTTCATATGGTTACGCAGAAAGTAACAGAGAAATTGAAATAACAGCACTTATTGGCGTGGCTCCAAAGCTTTGATCAATCCTAATTTAAAAAAGAAGATACAAACAAATAAGCCACTTCTGATTGATTTAATTTACAAGTAAAATCTCAGCAACAAAAAAATATGATAGTTCACGGATGAAGAGAGAACCTTCGAAGCTTCCATTCCAAGGTCGACTATCGACAAACTCGCTAAGAATCATAAGTTGAGACTTGAGGCGTGTGATAGAGTCCACCTCCACAGAAATACATGCAATCGAACTGATATATTTTATCAATCAAATCCATCAATAGTAAACATGCCGTGCCTGAAATCACCATCTAGTTTGGTTGAATTATGTACAAATATGATGATCGATCGAATCACTAACTGCGAACAAGGGCAACATCAACTACGGAATCTCCCTGGGACATTAATTCAACAGTTGTATCAACGCCTGTGTCAGCATGTACGTGCCAATAAACTACGTATGTGCTCAAATATTTTTATTCGCCGTGACACCAAATTACTCGAACATTTGCATTTCTTTGATCTGCCTATGGAACCTCTACTAGATAAAATCGGCCAAGTTTGTAAAAATCTAACGGATTTAAATTTGTCGGTGCGATTACCTAGAGAAACTATTCCAATTCCAACTGATCCTATAATCAAACTGCTGCTACATTTACCACAAATTCAAATTTTGAATTTTTCTTACAGAAAAGAATGTGCGAACGAAGTCGTGGTTGAAATCGGTAGAAATTGTCAACAGTTAAGAATTCTCGACATATCTTATTGCGAGAATGTGACGGATGTGGGTCTCGGTGCATTGATTGGCTGCAGGAAACTAGAAAGTTTGAATTTCTGCGGTACTAGTGTCACACCCGAAGGAGCATTTTCTATTCTAAAACAACTATCAGTGTTAAAAGTGTTTAAAACCTCATTTTGGGACAAGATTTTTTATATGTTAAAAGAAGAGTTGAACACTTATACTAACATTATAGAAATAAATATAACAGTGAGAAATAATGAAGATATGACTAATATGACCAACATTTTTCCAAATTTAAGCAAATTGAATATTTCTCCAATACAAAATCACATTTCAAATATTATTTTGGATACAACTTAATGCAACGATTGATTCATCTAAATCTGTGTGACATTGGATTAGTCAATATTGAATTTATTGACCACAACTGCCCAATGTTGGAGGAATTGATATTGAATTCATGTAGTATTTCGAACAAGTTTCGACACAGCATTTTCCATTCAAGAATGTGCAAAAATTAATGATAAGTTCTTTGGAGGAATCGGTTGTTTCTGAGTCAGAATTACCATTACAAATGTTATTGGTACAATGTAAAAGTTTAAAAAATTGTTTATTAAGATTTGTCCATCATTTACTGATAACTTGGTTTCTGAACTTGTTAGATGGAATGCTTTTCAAAATCTGGAAGTTTTAAAACTTATTAGTTGTCATTCTATCAATTCAAGTTCAATCATGAAATTGTTAGATATGGAAAATCCTTTGAGAAAATTAATCTGCAGGGATTGTTATAATATATCAAGTTATAATGAAATTAATGCTCATGCTAAAAGTAAGAACTTGGATGTGCAGTTCATGGAGTATGGTAAATTTTGAGTCTTATCATACCAAGTTATTGTATTAATAAATCAGTTGGCTTTGGACTGTTGAACTTGTTCACTTCTCTTGCCTTCTTTCTAAACCTAATTGTAATCTTTTAGCCCACTCAATCAAGCACTGGTGACCTCCTGGATTGCCCAGAAGGAATACCTCAAGTCGCCTATGGCTATCTCTTAGAGCTCATGCGGCTTGGTTCAAAACATGGAGCACCGCGTGATCCATGAAGCTGTGCCTAAACCGCTGAGGCGGGCCATCCTTATCTTAGCAGGTAAAGGGGACTGGAAATTGAAATTAGAGCACTCCATGGATCACGTATGTTTTGTATCAAGCCTATTATTAGATGGGATCTGTCACGAACTGTTTTGTGCGGGGAATTCGATGCGTGTGTAAAAAGGCCCAGCCTATCTCGCATGGATTATAGGGTTTTGCAGACAGAGTATATAAACACTTAACACTGCAGTTGGTTCAGTTGGTTCAACTGGATGTAGTTCTGCAAATCTTGAAAACTCAATTACCCAGTCTCATATCTCAACTGTTGTATGTATATTTGGCTATCAGTATCATTCTCAGAAATTCTTCGGCATTATGGTGCCACCTACGGAGCACATGCGTAAATACTGCTTCAATGATAAAAACGCCACACTATAGGTGCGTTCAATTTGATTTAGAGAAATTAACTTAGTTGACTTAACTGCTAAGTTGACTTAAACTCATTACATGTTACGTTTTGGACGTCATAGTTATGACAAATGACTCGCTTAAGTTAATTAATCTCACTTAAGTTGCGTTCAATATTATAAATAAAATAAAATTCTTAAAGGTCAAGTGAAATCAGAAGTACATAGAGTTTATGTACTTCTAGTGTAATCTAAAATTTAATTTTAATGTGTGAAAGAGTGTTAACAATAACATTTATTTCATTTTTTTAAAATATTTTATTGTTGCATATTTATTATTTTATAAACAAAAGCGAGGATTAAATCATGCGCATGCGCAGATGGTTATTTTGTTAACAATCAGAACTGGTGACGTCATTTAATCCTTGCTTGACCATGATACATTGCATGACAATCAAGAGTAGCCAACTTTTGTTTATAAAATAATAAATATGCAACAATAAAATATTTAAAAAAATGAAATAAATGTTATTGTTAACACTCTTTCACACATTAAAATTGAATTTTAGATTACACTTGACCTTTAAGAACTTTATTTAGGCAATATTGAACGCAACTTAAGTGAGATTAATTAACTTAAGCAAGTCATTTGTCATAACCATATACATGCGCATGCTCAGAGAGTTGAAACTCGACCAAACCTGTTTCTGAGAACTAGTTCTGGATCATTTGAATTATTTAGGATTGAAAACGTCATTCAACCATGGTGCTTTGCATTGTGGAGAAGGAATATTGGAATTGTTATATAATAATAAATATGCAACAATAAAATATTTAAAAAAATGAAATATATGTTATTGTTTACACTCTTTCACACATTAAAATTAAATTTTAGATTGCACTTGATCTTTAAGTGTGTAGTTGACTTAAAGTGGCAGGATATGATGTATCTGACGTCATATTCATCTGAAATCTCCTACTTTAGACATCTTTACTTAAGTTACCCAATTCATATCTTAAGTAAAGATGTCTAAAGTAGGAGGTTTTAGTCAAATACATCATATCCTGCCACTTTAAGTCAACTACACACTTAAGAATTTTATTCAGGCAATATTGAACGCAACTTAAGTGAGATTAATTAACTTAAGCAAGTCATTTGCTACAACTACGACGTCCAAAACGTCACAGGTAATGAGTTTAAGTCAACTTAGCAGTTAAGTCAACTAAGTTAATTTCTCTAAATCAAATTGAACGCACCTATTGTAAAACTATATAGCCTAAGTTAAGACACTTTAAGAACCTAACACTCAGTTGACTCAGTTGACCATGTGTTTCAAAGATGAAGGATTAATGCTGTGGATGGTTATTTAGTTTATATATATAGAGGGTGCAATATTCTAAAAGCGCTCTCACTAGAGTAAAATTTGCAGTGAAAACAACCAAAAACTTAAGCTGGGAATTTAAGGGGACCGTTTTTTCTTTTTACAATAACTTTTTTTATTTTATGCCTGATTGCAATGAAATTAATTCAGAAAATGTAAAATGCATATTCTTAACAGCTACTGCAAATTTCAGATTTTTTTAAAATTTTTTTAAAAAAATTTGTATTCACAACTGCAGCTGGTCACAATTGTGGTATAGGATGGGGCTTTGAGGGTTAATTAATTTTGGCTCAATTGAGCCAAAACACCCCTGCCACTGCCACTGCCACTGCCACTGCCAATCATTTGAGAAGCTGTCTATTATTATTACAGTGAGCATCCTCATTGCAAATTTCAAATTAAAACGTAGAAATTGTCAAGAGTCACATGATGCGTCATGAATAAGAATAAAAAATTTAAATTATTTCACATTTAATTATTCTTTTTATCCATGTCGGCATGACGACATTAAAAAATACAAAATGTTTTTTTTTAATGTCGTCATGTAATGCCGACATGGAGAAAAAATAATTTTGTATTTGAACAGCTTCTTCGCCAGTCTTCTTTAGTGTGGTATGATGATATATATTTCAATATCTATAATATCTCCATTTGTTTTCTGGATTCTTGTGATAAAATTAGCTCCACATGTAATGTAGTGAAAACATTTAGTCGAACAGTGTATTTAATTTGTTTTCAATTAAATTAGGTGGTTGCCACGTAAAATAATAATTACGAGACGCAATAATTAAAAATAAAATCAAAATTCTCGTATTTTATGAAATCTCGTAATTTAATTACGAGTTTTTCGTTGTTGTGTTTGCGCCACACATAAACGGTAATAAAAGGTAATAAAGAAATTTAGTGTAAGGATAGTGTTTTGAGCTGATTTTTATTGTTCCAACTGCTTGGAACATTGAATAAAATTATATACATATGAAAATCCAGCTAGAAAATAGTTTAAATTGTGAAAATAATGACAAAAAAATTTGACGGGACGTCTGCGAACATCGTGGCCGGCGTAGGTGCGTGTTCCACGGCCACGATGTTCGCTGGTGTCGGTACCCGTGATTTGTCGTCATTTTTTGCAATTCTTACCTATTTTCATGCTGATTTCTCATGGAATCTTGGTAGGATGTGTAATTGATGTCCCCAACTACAAAATTGGCAGGTTTTACTTGCTAAAACCTCAGTTTGGAGTTCTATCATTTCCAAGATGGATGCCACTGTTTCAAAATTTAAGCGCACTGCGCATCTTACTGCGCAGATTTAATTTTTGAATTCTCGTTTTTAATTCGACGAAACTTTTTAAAAATCTCGTCACGAGAAGGGAAATATTTTTTAATATTTCGTATTTAAAGACATTTCGTAAATACAATTGACATGCGCAAACCATCTATTATTTTTTATTTACTTAAAATAATAAAAAAAATAAAAAAAAATAAAAATTACAACTTGACAAACTCAAGTTAATACATCAATGTGTTCGACCAGCAAATTCAAATTATTATTTTTAACGTAAATCATGATTTCATTATAAGCATCTTCTCTAATATTATTACATCCATTGAACCTTAATTTATCCAATGGATTCTCTATGTCTAACAACTTCATGATTGAAACCAAACTAATCGAGTGACAAAATAAAAATTGCAAAACCTTCACATTTCGAAATACATTGAATTCAACTAATTGACAAATCAAATTATCAGTAAATGAATCGCAATTCCCAACTTCCAAATCTTCCAAAACCGGACATTGAATCAATAACATTTCCATTTGCAATTCACTAATAGTAATGGCCTCGTTTATCTCCAGCAGTACGGACAGTTGATGTAGCTTTTTAAACTGAATTATCTCATCCGAATTTTGAAAATACATACTACAACGTTCCAGTGTTAATATCTCCAACATCGGACAAGAACGAGCAATAAATCGAACATCGACTAATCGATTATTATACAGATATAAATCGGTCAATCGTTGCATCATCGTCGTTGCATCGTTGAACAGATCCGAGACGAGATCGAAACTCGTAGATGATAATGGATTTATAATTAAGTTTGATAACTTTGGGAAAATAGTAGTGAAAATGGATATATCTCCGATATCTATTTCAATGTCTATCATTTCTTCGAGCGAATAAGTGCGCAATGTTTTGTTCCGAAGAAATTCCCGTTTCAAAATATGAAAAAGATTTTCCCAGTGAGAATTTTGAAATGTTTTTAAATGGAGTAGTTTGTTTAGAATAATAAAACATCCCACGGGTGTGACGTCAGTATATACGATATCCAAATTCTCAAGTTTTGTGCAATTGCTTAAATAAAGAATTCCAGAAACAGAAACGTTTTCGCAGAAAGCGATGTCGAGATGCGTTAGAAGCGGACATTTTTTACCGATTTCAGCGACAACTATATCCGTGCATTCTGTTCGAAATACTAAGCTTAAACGTTGTAATTGCGGTGAATGATGTAGCAGTTTGATTATAAATTCGGGTGGTATTCCTGGATCATCTTCTGGTCTGTCTAAATCTAAAAGAAGAAGGTTTTTACAAGTTTTTCCTATTTTGTCCAATAGATGTTCCATGGATGTGTGAAATATTTCTAAATCATGTAGGGATTGTACTCCAGAATGAATGAAAATATTCGAAGGCAAATGTTTGGGTGGGCAAAATTGAAACATTTGTTGGTATATTTTAGTAATGAATGTGTGTGGTTGATTTGCCAGTTGTTTTTCTTGTAGATTATCAAAATTAGTAGTTATCACATTCAAACAGAATTTTTCTAGACTCAATACTGATTTCCTGAACGGCATGTTGAAGATACAAAGTATTGTTAAAAGAATCGTTTGTTATATCTTGGACGAAGGTTATATACGGTATATGTAAAACTGGACGATTTACGATTTGTATGATAAACGTCATTTATGTTCGTGACATTAAGATTAGAATGTTTTAGTATGTATATTTTGTTGAATTGCAAATAGAAATGTTATTTATTGGTTCAATTTCCTGTTCTGAAAGATTTTGAAGTCGATTTATTTACTGATAATTTGATTTGTGAATTTGTTAATATTGAATGTATTTGTATTT
This sequence comes from Strigamia maritima, assembly GCA_000239455.1. NCBI lineage: Eukaryota > Metazoa > Arthropoda > Chilopoda > Geophilomorpha > Linotaeniidae > Strigamia > Strigamia maritima. The sequence continues at coordinate 6,961 of JH431339.1, read as the reverse complement.
TGAAATCTGAAGGTTTTGCAATAAGCCTTGCTAGAGGGCGCGACCGACCACACAATGAGAAATGGCGTGATGGCACCAACTACGTCATGCATTAAGGTATGTACTGTGCTAAAAGTGACCATGCATGACGTAACTGGTGCCATCACGCCATTTCGCGCCATTTCTCATTGTTTATCTCGCGTTTTTCACGTCAGCAAACCTGAACTTCAATGCTAATAACTTTATGTGATGGTATTTTTTGCCACTCTAAATAAATTGTAAGTGTTATTTGGGGTTTAAATGAGAGTTTAGTAAAATATCATTTTTCTTTTCCTGTAACCTTTAAAAAAACGAGAAATTTTTGGAAAATTTCGTTTTTTTTAAATCTCGTTAATAAAATGTCGTATCGTGTGTTTGCGATTTGTCACGAAACGTGTTACATACGACACACAAATCGGCGGCAACAATTTTTAGCAGAACTAAACATCTTATCTCAAATTAAGCGTAAGTATTGGGCCTGTGGTTTGTGCAAGGTGTTTGACTAATAAAAAAACTAACCTGAGATGTTGAAATCGACACAAATTTGGCAACATTGCAGCCGAAGCGGAGGGAAAATGGCGGCAGAATTTCACGACTATTGTTGTATTGCATGCAGTGCGCATGCGCAAATCAAGTCGTATACACGCCAATTTGAAACGAGATTTTTGAAAAATCTTGACCGAGACCTTTCAAACGAAAATACATGTAACGAGATTTTTAACAATATCTCGTTATTTTGGCATTCTCGTAATGAAAAAAATCTCGTACGAGAAATCGCAAACTGTCTATTACAATTGAATTAACAATTTAAAAACAACAAGACAAACTATGACCTAACAATTAAGTATTAGTAAGTGCAATTCAAAAATGTTTCATAAATTCATCATTTCCCCTTCACCAACATGGTTAATCTCAATTTTGAAGATGAAACATAAAACATAAAACACTAGAAAATCCAAAATTCAAAATGGCTAAAATTACCACTCAAGTATTTAATTATATTTAATTATTTTAAATTATTTTAAATTATTACTTAAAAAAATGAAAAAATTGAGGCATTTTCATCAAATCGCTATTTTACACTAATTTTCTATTCTGCTTAATTGATTTTATATCTAATTACTTCTACGTGTCGTAATTAATTTCGATTTATTAATATCTTTAAATAATTTTTGATTTATTTTTTAATAAATTTTTTAATGTTTTAAATGTTTTTTCATTGTTTTACAGTAAATTCCACTGAATTGTGATTTTCATGGACTTTCAATAATTTTGAATAGCTTTACACGTAAAAATTCACATTTTTTCGATTTGATTATTTATAACCAAAAACTGAGACGACAAACAACACAAAGTGCCCAAAAGTCTATTAATAAAGAGAAGAACTGAGAAGAAACTACAGATTATCTTACAGGTAGCCAAACGACTAATGAATAATAGGAAGGACCTTGAAACAAGGAAAAATCCTACAATATAGCTATAAATAGGCCTATTTGACATGTATTTAACATTGGATTGGAAATTAATTTCACAAACTCATCCTTGAATTTCTTAAATTCAATAAAAAAAATCTATTTTAAAACGTGCATTCCCCACTTGTGTTTCGTTTCATTAAACACTTTTATATAATTTATGCAAAATGATTGCAATTTATTATTTATTATTTATTTAGAAATGTGGCAACAATATTCATTCACAACTATACTGGATTTAATATTCATCATCATCATTCTGCATGGAACTCTGGAACACAGGAACAAAGGATGAACAATTAGTTTGAAGCACGTTTATATGTTTATTACTTTGTCAAAATGCATGGCATTTCATTTATTGTATTTGACGCAATAATAGCGCGATATTGTTCACTATTGAGTGAATGGGCGCGAGAGAGTAGACGACACGTGCAAACACTCCTTTCCACTCCACATTTGACAGTCCTGCTCGCTGTCGCTGCTCGTTTCTAAAATTCTGTAATATCTAGTTGTATTGGTAATACAATAGTATCTGTATCTTTTATCCGTAAGTAAGAACGTTCAAAACGTTTTATTCAGTTTTTCAAATTAGAAGTTCCACCTCTTTTGAGTAAGAGTTCGTTCGAATATGGCGAAAATGGCGGTGAATTGTGTGTGGCATTGTAAGACTGCATTCGAAATTCGAATAATGAGTGTTAGCATTTGTTCACTGCATCTTTAAGCCTTTAAGTTTTCTTTATTCGAATAGTAGAAGGGTGTTTTTTTTTTTTTTTATTTTTTGGTTGAAAAATTTATTTCCTTATTCCACGCCACTGTGGATAATAAGGAATTCACTAAAAATTTTTTTCTAGATTTTATCAACAGTATTAACGGTAGTGCCATTTTGCCCTTAAATTTCAATTCCTATTCTATTTGACTATTTCTAATGTTTAAAATATCTTTTTGTCACTTTCTCTCCATTTGTTTCTAATGGTCTTACTGAATCTACAATTTGCCAGTTGCCAGTCCCGGCGAATTTAAAAAAAAAATTTATTTTTTAAAAACAATAATTTGCTATACGTATGACTCATTATCACACAAGAATATCAAATTCTTATGCATTTTCACTCACTATATGGCAAAATATTTTAATCAATTTTTTAGTGTTGTGCAGTATTTTTTTTATTGTGAACGGAACATGTTATTATTGGTTATAGTATAGTGTTGGCTCTGTAGTCTGTTGTATGCAAAAGCAAATGAAACAAATGAAGCAAGTTGTTGTTTTTTAATTTTTGTATATTTGTTTATTTTGTTCAGCGCTTTTAGATTCGTTAATGGGGTATTGTTAATTTTTGCAAATTTGTGCAATTTTATTTTTTCCAGTATGTACCTATATTCTGCAGTATCCATATTGTGTCTGCATTCGAACAGCCTGCCACTTGTATATATATGTTTATTTCTGTACCACCTGGAATTTCTCCAATTTGCATTATCAATTTTTTTTTTTTGTGCAAATATCAAAAGCAAATATGTAGGTATAGTGGACATTTTTAATTGTCTTTTCCAGCTATTACATTTTGTAATAGCTGGAAAAGAAAATTATAACTTTTTCAGACCTCTACTTCTTCCAAGAAGGTCTCTGGGTGTCTTGCCGAAACCTTATCTTTTATGCTCTTGATTCATCGCCAGATTCATTTGTTTCTTGTTTTTGTGCGGCTGGAGACAAAAATTATTGTCTCTATCTATTTTTTGTAGCAAAGAAAGGAAATTATAAAAGAGAAAAAGTTGAGTAGTTCGAACACAAATAAAATATACAATCAAACAGAATAAAAAAAAATAAAGTTAGTCCTGACTTACTCCAGAAAAAACCTCTTGATGAGCATTTCTCGGCGAATTTAATTGCTTGACTGGTTTGAAGTGTATATCTAATGTTATAAAGGTGCATTTTCATTTGCGAGAAATGGCATTTCTCGCGCCTAATTTCATGCAAGCTAGACTTGCAAAGGCAAAATCTGCTTCTGGCGCGCTTCTGTCAATTTTGACATTTGAACAGGCTCCACCCACAATTGCAAATGGCGCTGATTTTTTTCCTCCACTTGAATTTTTAATCTTGATTAATCAATGCCATCCACATCCAGAAAAGCCCAAAAATAATAAATTCAGCAATATTTGATGCTAAACATTTCACACTAATGTATATTTTATGAAATGTCAACTGATTTTTCAAAAATTTTTGAAAGCCAGAAGTGGCTCTTTGAGCTCTAATGAAAATGCTCAAGCCAGAGCTTGATTTTTAGAGCGGCGCCAACAATCGTTTTTTAGAACTAAAAAAAATTTTCTCAAATACAGCTGATGGCCCAGCCAATAAGCCCAGTCGATTTTGATTTTGTTTTGTCTTTTTGATGTTTCTTGACTCGATTCCTATAAAAAGAAGAAGAAGAATTACTTGAACAAAAATCAGGGCCCATTGGCCGTTTTGTCGGTGCTAAGAATTTTGCTTGGCGTTTTTTTGGGCCATTGGTTTTGGTGGCTCCGGATCTGGAGTGCTATTTCGTCCTTAATTGAAATTTAATATTATGATATATTTCTTTTTTCTCCCTCCTCTTTCCTTTGTGGCATTTGTCTTCCATTCTGCAATGGAATGTCCGAATCTAGTGTTTCTCTCTCTCTCTCTAGAACATTGCATTAGACATGCTATTTACTAGTT
>AFFK01018490.1:0-20155 GCA_000239455.1 Strigamia maritima | reverse complement strand
ATCAATTTTTTTTACTAAAATAACAGGATATTTTTCTTAAAGTTATTTAAAAATAAAAATAAAAAAAATTTTTAAACTCTTATTCTGTTATTTATTTCTTAAATTTAATTATTTTAATTTTTGTTTCATAATTTCATTTTTAGATTCTGTATATTCTGTATATTAATTTTGTAATGTATTTTTATGACATTTATTAATTAATTGAAAAAATAGTCTATGCTATGCAAGTTTTCATACTGACAATTATTGATTACTTGTGTCTGGCTTTCAAGTTGCTGAAAAGGTAGTTGGAAAAGGTGACACAAATAATTTCATAATGAAAAATTGTATATTTCTAAGCACCAAAATCCTTTTAAAACTTAATTTTTATCAAGAAAGCAATTAAGTTTTTTTCTATGTTCATTTTATTAATTTTTTTTTTTAAATTTACATTAATTTTGGGTACCCCAATTTGGGTTCCCAATTTGGGGTATACCCCTTGTTTTGTAGTGACCCGAAAAAATCTCTTTATGTGAAAAATTTCGCTCCAAATAGTCTAATTTGAATATTTTTATCAGCATATCATCATCATGTTCATCATCAACTAACATTAACAATAGTCAAAAGGTGTATATGATATATGATAATAGACACTTTGCGATTTTTTTGTACGAAATAAATTAAAATATGAAAGCATAGAAAAACGAAATTTTAATGTAATTTCGGTTTAATTTTCTCGTTTACGAAATAACGTAACGAAATATAAAAAAGATTTCGTGACATATTTTGTAAATACGACTTGATTTACGCATGCGCACTGCATGCAATGACAGCAATTGTTGTCAAATTCTGCCGCCATTTTCCCATCACTGTCGATTTCATCATCTCAGATTCTCAGGTTTGTTTTTTAATCAGACAAACACCTTGCTGCTGCCGATTAAATGTCGTATATAGTTCGTTTCGTGACAAATCGCAACCTGTTGTACAAAATTCAAATTACAAAATACTAAAAATAAAAAAAAAAAATTAAAAATATTTCGTTTTGTTTTAATTTCGTAATTTTTCTTACCAGAAATCGCAAAGTCTCTAATAACTGAGCTTTCATTGAGTTGTGAAAATTATCTATAAAAATATTTATGGTTAAAATGTAATTACAAATACATTTCCTTTATTTCCGTGAGTTAATATTTCCTTTTGATTAGTCCTTCAACAAGGTGCTGCCACCTAGATTTAAATTTTTGCACGTTAACTTGAATCTGATGTAAAATTAACGGAAACATTTTTATTAGAATTTTTAATTAAATAAAATATTTTATAAAACCACAAATAAATTCCTTTCCAAAAAATATAGCAAAAAAACATATAATCATATTAATATATTATTTTAATTTTAATATATTATTAAGTATCGTCCTTTCGCTAACAAACCGCTTGAAAACCATGTTGAAAACCAACAAGTGGGAGGAGTTCTATATCTACCATGATCTACCCGCTCTTGTGCTGCACTAGCACAAGGTGACGAGATGTCGTTTTGCGTGCAGATTGTGACGCCTTTCCTCTGCCTTTTCATTCGGTTGCTGACAATTCACTGCCATTAACACAAGGTAAGTAGTCGCTATTAATTCAACCGATCGAAATGGCCGTACAATATGTGATAAACAATTAACGAGACGATCATGCATGTTTCATTGATGAAACATCATCTTTTTTTTTTTTTAATTTTCACGCTACAATATTTCAGTTCAGTTTCTGACAGAAGGTTGAATGGAACGTGAAACTAACTGAATTTTCTTGAATTTCAATTACAATAAATAGTTTAAATTGCAGAAATGATTAAATTTGCGTGAAAAACATTTATTTTTTATTTATCTTTTAAATGTAGGTCATTTTTGGCAATATTGATTGATAAAGTCGAAAGTATGAATGACGCAAATGGGAATGCGCGTACCGCATGAAGCTGTGAATTTGCTACTGGTTTACGCTATGATGTGTGCTGCTTATTTTTAGTAACTAGTTACCGTTATAGTTACTTTATATTTGAATGATGATGTTAAGGGTGTTAGTTAAGGTAAATTGGCTAAATTTAGTCAGTGACTCAAGTGACCAAGTCGGGATTCCGAGAAGAGCAGGAATAGAGGCAGATTAAAGATGAAGTAGATACAAAACAACTTTGTTGAATAATTGAATTAGTGCCTATAATTATTTAATGAGAGGGATTTTTTTTTAAGGATATTACAGCTTTTTCAGGTTCTTAAAATTCGTTTTCACATTGCTAAAATGTACATTCAGTTGAAAAAAATGCGAATTCAGATTAATAAAATACTCTTTCAGTAAATAAAATATCTTTTCAGGTGAAAGAAAATGTCATTCAGTTAGAAAAAAATCTTTATTCAGTTTAATAAAAAGTTGTTTCAGATCTAATAAATGGGATTTCAATAATTTAATTTAATTAAAATACAAATTCAGAATAAAAAAATGCAAAAAATACAAATTTCTAAACAATTTGAAAATTAGCTGAAATTAAGCAATGGGTAGACATTTATTGGGCTCTATGTATTTATTATGGAATGTATTCATAAAAAATAAGTCTGTGGCAACCAGTTTTGGTACCAGACTAAATGTCTAAGACTAAAATTATGGTACCAAAAAAAAATAAGAAAAAATTTAGTTGTAACTAATTTGCAAGGTGATTTTTGGTGATCTTTTAATATCAAATTAAATTTTTAAGGATCTGAAATAATTTTAACATTCTGCATCCATTTACCGATGTCTGTTTATTATAATGGGATTTTTTTACTATAAGGGAGCAATTTAACATGTTATAAACTACATAAATAAGGAAAACTGTCAGATTGATTTCTTTATTTCCAGTTATTCTATACTCTATTTATCATTTCGTCCGCGAAACTCCCATTGGTTAATAACCTATATTGTACTGAAAGTATACATTGTGGTATCTTATTTTAATCCTCTAGTTGAGCTGAGTCGAAAAATCATTGTTTTGTAGTTCAAAAATGTGCATGCCATTGTTAAAGGTTACAGGAAAAGAAAAATGATATTTTACTAAACTGTCATTTAAACCCTAAATAACACTTACAATTTATTTAGAGTAGCAGAAAATGCTATCATATAAAGTTATTAGCATCTGAAGTTCAGGTTTGCTAACGTGAAAAACGCGAGATAAACAATGAGAAATGGCGCGAAATGGCGTGATGGCACCAACTACGTCATGCATTAAGGTATATACTGCGCTAAAAGTGACTATGCGTGACGTAGCTGGTGCCATCACGCCATTTCGCGCCATTTCTTATTGTTTTTCTCGCGTTTTTCACGTTAGCAAACCTGAACTTCAGATGCTAATAACTTTATGTGATAGTATTTTTTGCCACTCTAAATAAATTGTAAGTGTTATTTGGGGTGTAAATGACAGTTTAGTAATATATCATTTTTCTTTTCCTGTAACCTTTAACAAATGAAAATGCTTGTAAAATATTTTTAAAAAATTATTAACATTTGGGTTTTTGTATTGTTGCGCACATTTTTTGGCTACGAAACAATGATTTTTCGACTTGGATCGACTAGAGGATTAAAATAAGATATCACAATATATACTTTCAGTACAATGTAGGTCATTAACCAATGGAAGTTTCGCGCACGAAATAATAAATAGAGTATAGAAACTCTTTTATAGTTATGAGATTTTTCACTGTCATCTATAGTTAGTTGTAGCTATACCGAAGGTTTTTATGAGGGAAAACTACTTGCTGCAAATTCTAAATTGTTTTATTGTTTACAATAAAATTGATGAGGTTATTTGAATTTACAATTTTTTCCTGATTTTTTCATTGACATAAAAAAAGGAAATTGGGATATTACCGATAACTTATTTTCCATACCAATTGTTTTCTCATTACAGCACAACAGAGCAGCCTCAAAATGAAATCATCTTCATGGAAGAAATTGATGACATCTTTCAATGACAACATTCTCAAGCCTCCTCTGTTATTATCCTAACAAACTATCATTATTATCATCACTATTATTATTATTATTATTATTATTATTATTATTATTATTATTATTATTATTATTATTATTATTATTATTATTCACAAGCAAAATGTCTGTGATCTGTTTTGTGTGCAAACTTCCAATTTTATCGCACCAGATGTCGAGAAGGTGGCAAGATAAGGACGAACCCCTTTTGTGTCACGAAGACTGTGTCCGATGTGACACATGTGGAATGAGTTTGACCGGAAACAATTTATGCCGCGCTAGGCAGTATAGCGGCCGGTTTCTCTGCGATCTTCATCATTCAGATGTTTTATCTCTCGAAAGTAGCAATTTCATGCATCAGTTGAGAGAGTTTAAGCGTCATGCACTGGGCTGTGCTGTAGCGAGGAGGAAGAGCTCGACAACTTTGATATTTCCAGTGCCTCCTCAAGCCTGTCCTGGGGAAGAATCATGTCCAAAGTATCCTCATCAGATAAATTTTACACCCGGATATTGGACTGAATGTACTATACCTTCTCAAGAAGTGCCACCTGAGAAACATTCTGTTGAAGAGGTTTTTCTGCGGATGGGAACTTTTGAGTTAACTTCGTTCGAACAAGAAACTTTCGAAAGATACTTCTACGCCACTGAACATTGGAATTATTTTACTAATGATGATGATTTGGGACCAGTCATTTTAAGTCTGAAGCAAGAAGTTATCAACAACAGAGACCAGTTCAGGTAGAAATTAGAAACAGTAAACAGTCTAACCTTCTTATAGCCAATCACAAAATTTCTATAAGGCTGGATTCACACTTGTCTAAACTCTATTTCCAATACATTTCGAGAAACTCCCATTGGCTAGAGCTTTTCCCCAGCAATTGGTTAATACACTTAACAAAATAATTCGAAAAATGACCATCTAAACGATCATACAAACGACCATATATCGTCAAATTTATATAAATTTGTATTAATGTGCAAGCAAACAGGCTCTAGCCAATGGGAGTTTGTCGCAATGTGTTGGAAATGGAGTTTAGTAGTAAAGTGAGAACAAGGGGTATTTTGGGAAAGGAATATTGCATTAAGAAAGTATACAGCAATCAGTCTACAATCAGCCTGTGTGAGAAAGGGAATTAAGTTTATATACGCAGATGCACCTATACACGTCTTAAATCTGACAAACTGAATCTGACATACTAAACCGCCTACAAAAAGCGATCTTGTAGTAGCATGCCTATAGGTAGGATCTTCCAGTCAGGCATGCCCTGATGAGCTGGTTACTCTGTGAGCCACTATACAATGGCTTAGTGGACTGTTTACTCTTTTACTGTACTTTCTTATATATATATATATATACTGTTACTGCTAATGTGAACAATGGGACCAGTTTGGCATGTAAAACCTACATTTGGGGATTTTGAAAATGTTTGTTTTAGGCGGGTTTTGGCTTTAAAGGTTACAGGAAAAGAAAAATGATATTTTACTAAACTCTCATTTAAACCCCAAATAACACTTACAATTTATTTAGAGTGGCAAAAAATACCATCACATAAAGTTATTAGCATCTGAAGTTCAGGTTTGCTAACGTGAAAAACGCGAGATAAACAATGAGAAATGGCGCGAAATGGCGTGATGGCACCAGCTACGTCATGCATGGTCACTTTTAGCACAGTACATACCTTAATGCATGACGTAGTTGGTGTCATCACGCCATTTCGCGCCATTTCTCATTGTTTATCTCGCGTTTTTCACGTTAGCAAACCTGAACTTCAGATGCTAATAACTTTATGTGATGGTATTTTTTGCCACTCTAAATAAATTGTAAGTGTTATTTGGAGTTTAAATGAGAGTTTAGTAAAATATCATTTTTCTTTTCCTGTAACCTTTAAACGAGTTTGCTATGTCGAGGTTAGATTTTTTTTGTAAACGTTCATTTTATTGCACAAAACATTTTTATTCCGCACAATATTAAAACTCATGTTATATTTGAAACCTGGAGGACCTGGTGGACATTCTTGGTTAATGTCATTGGCACTCATGTGAGATGACATTGTTTATACTGATTCGCTTCAACAATATTCTAATTCTAATTCAATCATAACATTCGGGAACGTTTATTTGTGCCCTGGAAGTTTGGTTGATGTTGTAGTAGATTACTGTCCAACCTGCAAAAACAAAGCAAAATAAGCATTAAAAAACGTTCTTGGATGCTGAACTGAGCCATGTTTTGAGATTGTATTTTGGATTTGGGTTGTGTTGAGTGAGAATTTTTTTGTTTTGGGAATGGTTAAATAAAACATCACAAGCCAAGTAGCTCTAAACCTGGCAAATTGGAGCGAAATCAATTTTTGGCAAAACGAAGGTAACAATGGGGGATACAAACAATTTGTGCGCAAACTGGCAAGTGAGCAAAGTGATAATTGGCAGCAAGCATATTTTTTTTTACAATTTGGATCTTTTTTTTTGCTCTGCTAGTGCGAATCTATCCTAATTGAGGAAATGATCAGAGAACTAGAGAAGATGTTTGTGACATTTATTTGAACGAGAAATTCAATTATGTTAGATATTTTTTATTACCATTTTTGTTTTTAATTAATATTTTAAAGATGAGCTAGAAAATCCAACCTAATTTTTGCACTGGTAAATTGATAGTTTAAATTTATAATTATAAAAAAGAAAAAACAAATAAGCTGAAAATTTGCATACTCTTGATATTAAGTTCCCAGTACCGTGAAAAGTGGATTTTTCCATGGTTCGTTTAACAACTTACGACTCGTATATTCATTTTCTTAGCAAAGAATTTTCTATGCACCAAAGAAGGGCTCTTAATGAACAATGTTTGAGTTAACTTGCTTCTCATCCAGAAGTATAGACCAAACATTTTATTCTATCCTTAAGAGAATTTAAATATTTAATTTGGTCTTGAAGTGCAGCAAAGTCTCTAGGGGCAAATGATAAGCAAAGCTAGAAAATGTCTAGTTATTTTTTAATGTGTATGAGATATTTAATCAGTCTTAGAAGCTCATGGACCAAATTAAATATCTAACTGAGATTGGGAGTTGGGACAAATTAAAAGAATTGAAAGTTCTGTTGTTAAAGGTTTTTTTTATTCTTGCTGTTGGCAGTTTTTATTCAGGTTCAGAGCTTCAGACAACATTGAAACTAATCAAAAACGAAAATTTAATTTAGGAGAAAGACTTATTCCACCTTAATTGTTTGGAAGTGTACAGAGTCTTGCTACAATACAATCTGATTCAAGTTCAAATATCATTTGGTATATGTACTATAGGGTTTTCTTGGGAAATCATTTTTGCTTGCAGTATAGTCTTACATTTAATTTACACAACATTTTGGATTCAGGGAGTGGATTTCAATCAAAACCATTTGGGATGCAAACTAGCATTGTTGTATAGTTTGCAAATGGAACTTTCTGGCACATTTGACAGTTTTATTCTCTTTGGGCAAAAGAAATTTGTGATGTGGAAAAAGGCTTGGCAATGACTTGAAATCAAGTTATAGAGGCTCAAGTCACGTCTTAAATAAGGTAAATGGCATTGTTTTGGAGGTTTATTGTCTTTATACTGCGTTAGATATGTTATCTTGGATCAGAGTTGACTCTTACTCTACATTAGGTAGTTAGCACAAAGTTGAAGATAAAATCTAACAACCAGTCTATATAGACTCGCTGCAATATGCATTACAGTCAATGTGGGCAATTATCTGTTTTCTTGTCATTACTTACATGTGAGTGATTTTACCCACTCGTGGCAAGTGGTGGCAGATCTACCACAACACCTGTCACCTGGTATAACATTGTGGCGAATGGAGCTGGAAACCTATGGCAAGTCAGTTGCTTTGCCAACGAATAACTGACAACACTTGCATTTATCATGCTTTTTATGTTAAATCAACATCTTATTATGTTTGAATGTTGAAAAAATGTTGATAAAAAAGACATTCTTATATTGAATGAACATTTCTAATGTTTTTTTGAATGTTGTTTAGACCGTATTTCGATTAGAAACTGTGGTTTCTATTCAATAGTGGGCGGATTTGAGGGCGTTCTATATTTGAAGATAGCTTGTAGTCGAGTGTAGCTTCTTTTTGAAGAAACACTGTAGCATGGACATGAAGTAATAAGGGGTCTAGTTTCTAGTACTAACATAAACATTTTGATTTTGATACAGGTAATTTTTCTTACGGGGTTTTCAGCGGTTTTCCTTTTGTTTCATAAAAATCCATTACATTCTTAGTCTTTTGAGGTTGTTTTGTGTTTTTAACCTTATGGGTTACTTGGGTTTTCCTTGAATGATTTAAAAAGTTTTTACAATGTGCAGTATGTAACAAAAGGCAATTAATTTTATTTGGCTTTGGATTTACTGCTACTGCTTTCAATTTGTTAAATAAATAAAAAATAAAAAAGTGGAAGATTTCAAGTCTGGCATTGTCATTTGTTGGAGCTTAAAGTAATTCAAATTCAATGGGAATTTTAAAGTTGACCACAAGCAGTGAATATAATTAAAGAAATAAAGACATGCCTGCTTCATTACCTATGGTTACCTATTTTGCTTTGATTGTTTTTTTTTAAAGGAATCAATAATGGTTTGTCTAGTTTATTTAAAGAGGTTTTCACATGAAAACGATTTTATAGTGTGTGTCAGCATAAATTGAAATTTATGTCAAATGCAAATAACTAAAAATTTGTTTGTGGAGTTTGCAGAATGTCTCTAGTGGGTAGCAAATCACTATACAGCTAATCAAATGAAACCTTAAAACAAATTTATATTATGAAAATTGTTTAAGATGATGATTTCATTGAGTTTTTATTTGTTTAGTTGGAGATACATTTTGAAGGTAAAAATAAGTCAATCCTTTTAAGTGTTTTTTGTCTAAAAAAAAAATAGTACTGGGGATTTTAAAGCCTTATAAATGTGTTCTTTAGACTTTTCTATACAATTTTAGGAATTATTGGTAAATTCTTTCAAAATGACAACAAAAGTGTAGTTTTTTGATTTTTTTAAAAATATTTCTTGAAATGTGCTAGAAATTTTATTTTGCACTCAATCAATAACCTCCAAAGAACAAGTCCATAATTTGCAAACATGAATTTTCCAAGTGTAAAATTTGAAAATTTCCTACAAGGAATATTAGAAAAAAACGCTCACATTTGTACAATGTTTATTAAGAATTCCAATGCGAAAACATGCCAAACAACCTATAGCTAAATGTATGGATTTAGTTTTGGATATTTACAGACTCATTCATTTCTGTTGACAAATACTTTTTTTACTTTTGTACTTTTGAGAGGGGAAAATTTAATTAAGCATGTAATGAGTTGGCTGATAATTATATGCTTCATATGTTTTTATTCCATAGAACTGCATTTATTAAAAAAGTTGCCATTTCACTCTATAGTTGAGAAATATGGGAGCTAGCATTCCCATTCTGGAGAAAAAGCCGAATCTTGTCAAATATTTGTTCCAACAGCATGTTTATGATCGATTATATCAAAGGCTAAAATGCATTGGAAACTGCCATCTTTTGAAAATAAAAGGCAATCTCTAACCAGATGGAGCCAAATCAATATAAAGAATAAAAACTTGTTAAAGAATCTTAGAAGAAGGACATACTAAGTTAGATTTAAAGTTGCACTGCAAGATGTGTGCAGTACTATTGGGAAAACTCATCTCCAGTTGAAATAAAATTTCAAGTTTTAAGAGCATTTAAGAGTCAAGTTTTTACAAAGCATTTGTCAAGTTCTTATTAAGAGCTTTACTACATTGCTATTATAAAACAGAATAAGTCATAAAGAAAAATAGTGTCTACTGTTTTAAGCCTAGTAAACACAACAATTCAGACTCAAAATATTCAGTCTGAATTTTTCATGTGACAATTATCAACGGAATTTTAAATAAGGGATAATGTCACATAAAAAATTCAGACTGGGAATAATGTGTGGTACACATAGTTTGTTTAATGACGTCATATTACAAATGGCGACTGTCTGAAATATTTTTTTGCAAATGGCTACCATTGAAATTATGCAATGAGGATGAGGATGATGATGACGATATATTCGAAAATCAATGTGTTGGATTTGCTTTTCGTTTTTTCTTTTCATTTCTTGGCAGGATAGAACATATATCCCGCCAACAGCAGCTAATATGGATTCGTCCGTACTTGACGAAACGTTCGAACATGCAGTTTAAACGACCGGTTAAAAATAAAGATAGCCAGGTGTGATCTGGTTATCTTTATTTTTAACTGGTCGCTTAAACCACATGAATTAGGGGTAGTTGGAAAGATTCCATGCACGGAAACAATATTTCCCGCGCACCAAGTGCGCGGAAAGAATGATTTTTTCAGCTACAGAATATTTCCTCACAAGGAAATTTTTTTGTGTGTACCACAAATAAAGGAATTTTCAGATTTTGATTCCCTGTGTCATTCCGTGTACGGAATGAGCTTATGTGTACTAGGCTTATTGGATGAAAATAGTGTAAGTTTTATTTCATCTAATTCTTTAGAAAATTGGAGTGTCACAAGTAAGTAAGAGCTGTCTATTACTGAGAACTATTGATTTCTGTGGGGAATGCTGGTATGTCTTTTAATAGACACTTTTAATGAAAATCATAAAATTAAACTCTATTTTCAACATATTGCGAGAAACTCCCATTGGTCAGAGCCTGTTTACTTGCACATTAATACAAACACTACCATATATGGTCGTTTTTTCGTTCGTTTAGGTTCGTTTATGGTCGTGTATGTTCGTTTATGCCCATTTATGGTCATTTTTCGAATTATTTTATTAAGTGCTGGGAAAAAGCTCTAGCCAATGGGAGTTTCTTGCAATGTTTTGGAAATATATTCAAACCTCATTAGAATAAACCCTCTTAAAGAGAAAAATCTACATTTTGTGAATGTTTTAAAAATTATTAAATTTTAGTCTCCTGAGAATCTTTTTATCATTTTCATCTTATCGCAAAATTTGGTCAGAAACAACTATATGTCAGCAATATGTAATGTTACTTTTATTAAATTAGAATTTCCTATAACCTTTACGGTTTTTGAGATAACATGTCAATGACTTGACCTTGATGGGACGTTCCAAGGTCAAATTTCTTATGGTGTTGGTGTACGATCAATTTTTTTTTTTAATTTTTATTTTCTTAAGTAGTTTAGAAAATAAATGAGCTAATTAAGAAAGTTTTGGCTCGTTTTGTTTTTGTTTTGAAATGCTGTATCATTTTGGGTATTCGACGACAGTCGGCTTTTTTTCCTTATCGTGTCAATATTGACTCGAACAAGAATTATAATGAAAATTTGTTATAGCGAGAAGTAATTACTTGAAGTGGTGCTAGTTGTAGCTAATCTGGGCACTTGGTTTAACGAATTAATTGCCGAGTATTTGGTGTGTCATTGGACAGTACATAAATGCAATTGTACAATTTATCATCAGCTGTAATGACAAAAATTGCGCATCAAATAGGAAACTTAATGGTTAACATTTTATGGTTCCTCTGTGGCAAATGGGTGTTATTCCCACTGGTATTATTGATGATAGCAATTTAAGCTGCTGAAATGCTGGATGAGCAAAAATGTGTTGTTGTACAAATAAAAGCTGCTGTGAAAACAGTAAAACAAACGCACCTAAAGACAAACCAGGGGTCTAAGACAATAAAAATGCAAATTAAAAAGCAACGGATAAATTTTTAAGCAAATAAACAAGGTATTGTTTATTATTAAAATTAATTACTTCATATGTGATGGTCAGAAAGTCATTTCTCATTTCCAATTCAATATCAATATTTAATATTTATAAACTGATAAATTTGAGCAATTTTGTACATTAATTGATTTTTTTTATATGCAAAATTAATCTTTTTTTTTACAAAATTATTATTATTTTTTTTTTTTAAAACAAAATTCTTCATTATCTTTGTAAACTTTGCAATTGCTTTTTGTCTGTTAAATCCTCGAATAAAGCTCTTTACTTGGAACTGGCAGAAACCAATCTCGAAATACCATTAAAGGCAAGAAACGTGGTGCGAGTGTTAATGGAACCTAATAAAATTTTTATTATTATTTTCTTCTATTGTTATGTAATAAGGAGGAAAATATGACATTTTACTTACTTTATTAATAGAAGATAAAACGTTATGGTATTTTATTATGTTACGTTGAAAAAGAAATTATTTTATTTATCACTTGGGTTAAAATCAATAGATAACCACGGAATACAAAATTCAGAAGTGTTTCTGCCATTAAAATAATGGCATTTATACATAGGAAAATTTTAATTTCAAATAAAATCTTGAATTGTACACGTCGACAAATCGATGGCATTTATTAAACGTTATTATAGAGACTTAGCATTTTTCATCAAAAATATTTGGTTAAACTAAAAACCAAACATTTGTTCATGTGGCCATAAATTTTGTGCCAAAACATACTATGCATTCGGAAACTAAAACTTATGAAAAACAAGTTTTGCGTGTGGTTAGTTTTTTGTGTTTTGTGTATAATTCTGAGTGTGAAAATCTGAGGCAAGTTTTAGCTACATTTTAGCTTTTATCACATGACTTTATCATACGACTCAAAGTAGTCATGTGACTTCTAAAACAAATGGCACCTGAAATTTTACAACGGTAGAGTTAGATGCTGTGCAAACGAGTGCGCAATTGTAAGACACAAACTCGTGTCTCGTGAAACGCTGGAATTGTAGCATTTCCTAAAACGCGCGTAAACGCGTGTTTCTTGACTTAAATGTAACATTTCCGGGAATGATGGCACATTTAGGGTTTCCAATCGAGTAATCGAGTACTCGATTACTTGGCGATTTTTTCGAGTAATGAAGTACTCGACTACCCGAGAAAAAATTGTCGAGTAATCGAGTATTACTTATGATGACTGTAAAATCTTTTTTATTGTTTATCATGCTTTAAACATACCGTTTCACATGCATGTATGGTAAAATATGTGTTTTAAACGAGAAAATACTATTTTCTTGTTTAAAACACATATTTTATCATATATGGATGTGGAACTACTGTATACGTGTATACATGTACAAGTCTATCTAATGCTGTCACGTATGTCACGTACGTATAGTAAACTATTTTTGCGATATTAAACTTATATAAAAGGAACCGAGTCTTCCATTTCTTCCATTGTTCAATTCAATTTGGTTCAGTTCAATTCGGTTCAGTTCAATTCGGTTCAGTTCAATTCGGTTCAATTCAATTCGGTTCAGTTCAATTTTTAACAATTATTACTGTAGAATGTCTTCTAGAAAATCAAAGTGTGGAATTATTTTAAAAAAGTTTCTGGTGGAGGAAAATGTTCAGTTGGTGATTGTGATGATCTTATTCAAACTGCACAATCAAACAATACAGCTTTATTAAATCATCTAAAATTAAAACACAACATTGATGTACGAGCAGAACGAGCAGCAAAATATTAAATATTAAATATGCAAATATTATATTAATTTTACTTAAAAATAAACTTTAACTTTTTTAAATTTTTTTTTTTTTTTTTAATACTCGACTACTCGATGAGTACTCGAGAAAATCGACTACTCGATACTCGGTCAAATGGAAACCCTAGGCACATTTCATGAAACGAAACGAGGGAAACACAAAAATGTTTTAGTTTCCGAATGCACTTATAGTAACAGTAGGCCCATTTAAAAACTCCAGCACGACTCATAACACGAGATTCTCGCCACCTTGACATGACTAATATGTGTCATGTGATCACATGACCAATATGTCACGAGAATCTCGTGCTACAAAACAAGATGTGACTACAAACAAGATCCGGATTAAGATTTACTTTAGGAATACACAAGATCTTAACCTGGATGTTATTGTAGTAAATCAAAATGTTGTCCGGAATGGAAAACTTCAAGAATTTTATCAAACGGTACAAATAAAGATTAGAAAGTAGTATTTTTGGCTAAAAGTGCGAACTTACATTCTCTAGGTTTATAGTTTTTCAAGATGGCTGCTTAAGTTAGCATAAAAAGCTGAAAGAGCACGAGAATCTCTTTTAACACATGGTGTGAGAGGTTCTGCTGTTTTTCTCGTTTTAACAGCTTAGCACTAGATGGGACACGAGTCACTTGGCCAATATAACTCGAGAATCTCGTGCTAGAGTTTTTGAATGGGCCTAGTCATTCTTGAAGTCTTTGAATGAGCCTATAGTATGTTTTGGGACGAAATTTATAGTCACGTGATCAAATGTTTGGTTTTTAGTTTAACCAAATATTTTTGGTGGAAAACGCTAAGTCCCTATTATGTTAGTGTTTATTTTCAAATTACTCGTACAGTAGTTTGTCGCATATTCGTACCTGTGTTTTTATTATTGTCGTTCCAATAGTTAGAATCTTTCAATTCAGTTTCTTTCAGTTGCCTGAGTAAATCGTCTTTAATTATTTTGTTGGAAATCCATTATTTATCCATCCAAGTAAGGCATGATAAAATAATAACACCTAGTGTTTAGTGCTGTTTCTGGATTTTAGCTAGGGATTAATATGTTAGAAGTTGGTACAATTGAATTTTTATTTTTTACTTTAGAAACACTATGTTTACATGTGCCAAATTTTGCGGAATCATTCTGAGGCATCAGAAATTTTTCAAACAGATGCTTTTGGTTACATGTTTTGCACATTAAGCATTCTTAAGTTATGCTAGATTCACATTAAACTCTAGTTAACAGTTTGTACACGTAACTTCCATTGGATAATGGCCTACCATTGTACTGAAAGTATATATTGTGGTATCTTATTTTAATCCTCTAGTCGAGCTGAGTCGAAAAATCATTGCTTCGTTGTCCAAAAATGTGCATGTCATTGTTAACGAGCGAAAATGCTTGTAAAATATTTTAAAAAATTATTTATATTTGGGTTTTTGTATTGTTGCGCACATTTTTTTAGCTACGAAACAATGATTTTTTGACTCAGCTCGACTAGAGGTTTAAAATAAGATACCATAATATGTACTTTCAGTACAATGCAAAAAAAGTTCACTTTTCAGTTTCATGCACGAATTGTTGGATAGAGTTTAGTGACTAAAGTTATGATGACAGCAACGAAATTCATCATTATACTAGCTGTAGAAAAACTTTAAAAAAATGATGAATCAGACAAAGCTCTTGAGTAGGTAAAAGGAAAAATTGGATTTGCTAATACAACATTCACATTCTACCGGAAGATGTATGACATTAACATTTGTTTTGGGAAATTGAAGACCATAACTCAATAACTTGAGACTATCCTTTATAATCCAGGTCTATGTGAGTCTTGAGGTAAACATCTTGACAACTGTTTTCTTTCTAACCAAATTCCCGGTTTCCAAGGCACCGACAAGGTTCCGAGTTAATAAAACAATTCACAATGTCATGTGACATGACACAAATAAGAGAGGTGAAAAAAGTGTAAACATATGAAAATCAACATTAAAATAAAAAAAAAAAAAAAATCTAATAAAATTATTTCATGCGAATGGGTCTGCACTGAACTTTAATTTCATTTTTCCCACACATAACATTGTATATAGTCGTTTAATATGACATGAATTCAAATGAAATGGAACTTTGAAACATTATAATGTGTATTAGCTGGAAACAGATCGATCGCTATTCATGGCTTCCCATTTGCTTGGATCTCTCACTTGTTGCACAGCTCAGTGTACAAATAAGTAGAATTTATCCAAAAATCAATTTCTGTGATTGGCAGTAGGATGTTATTGTTTACAAAAAGATAAAAAATTTCATTAAATTTGGTGGAGTTATTTTTAGATTGTACTTGTATTTTGATGAAGGATGCATGCAAGTATAGTGCCTTGGATTTCTTTATTCTTTTTTTTTTTTTGGTTTCCAAGGAACGTCATCAGTGTGGTTGTCATGGTGACCTTGTTATTGAAAATAGAAGCTGAAATAAGCTTTGAAAATAAATGGATTTAAAAATAATAATGTAAAAAGTTGAAAATAGCTTTGTATCTCGTGGCTGAATGGGATTTTTTAATCATTTTGTGGTGTTTTAAAGAGATTGGTTAGAAGATTTAACTTGGTGGTTTTTTTTATGAAGGAAACTTTGAGGTTGAAGCATTTAATGGAGTCACATGCCATTTTTCTGTAGCAAATCTTAAAAAGAAAGTTTTATTATTCAGATAAATAGATTTCTATTGGATAGTCTAAAGTGAGGTAGACAGGGATTAACTATTTATCCACCCGGATGGCTGAATTAAATTCAGCATTAAACTACAGCAAAAGTGAATATTTGCAAACATCAAGAAAGAAACCCAGAAATTTGCATCAAATTTTGTTTTAAATTTTGTGTGGTGAAAATTTGGATATACTCTTCATTAGTCTATCTATAGGCTTTTCGAAAGGCTTATGGTATACGTTCTAATCAGCATGGAAACCGAGTTTTGCGTATTGCACCGAGCATTATCTCAAATTGGAGGCCCAGGACCATGAGAGGGAGAAAACTACATAGACATAATTACCTTTTCGATGTTCGGCACCGGTCCTATGTCTCGTCCTCGAGTTTCCTAGTTCGAAGAGTAGGTCCCGTCGACCGTAGTCCGGCTAACTCGTCCCCTGCACAGAAGCGATGGTCACTCGAGCTCGGCGGCCGTACACCAAGTATATCCAAATTGTCACCACATACAAAATTTAAATCTTAATTGGGATATGCATTAACATAGATGTTTTAGATCAAATTTTGTATACATTTGCATACGTTTTGTATTGTGACAAAAAATACACATGCCATGCTGTATATCAAAGCCGAAGCCATAAAGAGTACTTTGTTTCAGGCACCAAACGACTTTCTGTATGGCTCTGACATCTAGAAGAACTTAAGACAAACTACTACTTCTTGTAACTTGGACCACTCGGTTTTATTTGGGTTTTATAAGAGTTTTTGTCTGGCTTACAGGGCTTGTCTAGTCTACAGGAGTGTCTGGTTTTGAGGAACTTTACTATAAATGTTCTACTAGATTTACAATAATAATAATTTGAAAAATCTCACACAAAAGATGTCTGCTGAATTTTATTAACGGCCATTTCGAATCAATAATAATGGCCACAGTCTTTTTTTTCTTTGCAAGAAATTTTTGGAATTTTATTCTTTGCTGATGTGTAAGCCGGGATTGAACTTATAACCTCTTGGAGTATGGGGAAGGCTGTGGTGAGTGCTCTGCCAAATGTAATACGCAAGGAATCAGCTATGATTTATGTTTTTCTAGTAAAAAAATATACAGGTCATCGATTTTAACTGTATTTTTTTGTTTTTATGGTACATTAATGATGTTTTTTAATTTTATCAAAAATTTGGAAAGTGGAAATCACACACATAATTGAAAATATCATTCGAAAAATGGTTGTGAATATTGATTGGATCATCAACAACCGGTGCACAAAGCTAGTGTAGTCAGGTGACGTCAATGGCACTTTATCTCTTTATTTAGTTGGTTGTTTACAAGAAACGCCTTGTAGGTCATGGGAAAAACAGATTTTTTTACAACTGAATAATATTTGAACTGGAAAATGAGTGTCAACTGCTAAAATAAGATGCCAAGATAATTGGGCAAGCAGGATCTTTATCTGTCAAGTAAAAATGACAAAGCAGCGACTCAATATCCAATAAACTGTTGTTTACAACATTACTGATAACTTATAGAAAATCGAAAAAACATCATGACAAATTTTTCTTTTTATGGTTTATGATGGTCATCTTCAGTCTGTTTGAAGTTTGCAGCTATCAATAATGAATAAAATGAAGAGTCCAACATCTTCATCTCATTCGCAACTGATAACAGCTTGAGGAAGACCATGAAAAGCTAAAAAGATTTGCAGTGTCAAGATATTTCTAACCGTTTTATGTCGGATCTTAAAAATCAATGGGGATTGGTCTACAATTTCAAAAGTCTAGACAAAGCTCAGTTATAGGCAGTGCCGGATTTCTGCGCCCAGCCAGCCTAGGGGCCCCAGTGGTCGTATGATTCTATAAATTTTATAGAATAACGTAACTATAGTAACATAGACTGTATTAATCTGATGTTTATTAAAGTCATTAAAGTCGATTAAAAATTATATGTTCTGAACTAGTGCATTTAATTTGCTAAATTTCCAAAAAAGCTTCGAGATGGTTGGGGGCCCAAATGTCAAGTGTCTAGGGGCCCTGGGTCTCTAAGTCCGGGCCTGGTTATAGGAATTTTTTAATATTACTCATTTTCACTAGATATTGCTGCTGATAACTTACTTAGGTAATGCATGTTGTTATTTGGTTGGTGAGGAGCAAGAAAAACACACATGTCTCCAAGTTGAGTTTTGAAATGGAACTAGAACTATTTATTTATTTAAGAAAGGCTTGGCTCTATGAAGAGCTTACATTAGAGAGCTTACATTACACATGAAAAATATTTCCCACCAGAGATGGGTGTGACAAGGGGGATAGGGATATCAAAGTCCAACATTCCTCATCCCAACAATGCATTAGTGTGTTGAAGATTTTCCTTTCCCTATAACTAGGATTATTTTATGCATTGTTGGAAAAATTTAATTTTTTTTCCAGTGTTGTATCTGTTAAAAAGCTCAAAAAATAAGAGTTTTAGTCAAGACACATTTATGTCTGGTTTCTATATGAATGCTACAGTACTGTACTCTTGTTGTTTATTTGTTTTTTTTTTACAGAATAATGGTTCGAACAGTGAGCTATTGTTTACACGGTTTGATTCCTGCATCATGTCTAGCAGCCGATCGGTACAATCGAGAGGACGTTGTAAGGTCGCTTAGTAACGAAATTAGTTTGCATCCTTTGCTGCAGCTCGGCCAGTTGCCTTCAACATCTGATGAACTGCTGAAATTGGATCAGGTGAGAAATCGCTTTTGGTAAGGCGCTCCACAGTAATTTGATCCGGTGAAATGTCACGTGATGTGAAGAAGGCTCTTATTTTGTGCGTGCCTGTGTTTATGCAGATATTCATCAAATCTGAGCTGAAAGTGGGTGTTTTGTACGTGAAAGAAAATACAGTCGACGGAGGAAGACGTTCTTGACAATAATGAAACTACTCCAATTTTCAAGGATTTTCTGCTCTTTTGGGAGACCAAATATGCTTAAAAGGTAATTAAACAGTTACTTTGTTCTGATAACCTTTGTCTTAGGTTCTAAATTAACTCTGTTTATGTGTGCGGTACTTCTATTTTGTAACTGCATTTAACCCTCGGATAGGCAAGCTTTAAAAATAACATTAGTGGATAACTCATAGTCACGATCATGTTCGTATTTCGGGTCAAGTAGTTAAAGCGCTGTTGCATTTGGTTGAAAAAACTGCCGCTGTTGGCGCTAGTTTTTTCCAAAAACGGCCACTGCACATGCACATGGAGTTTCATCTTTACTTGGCTTTCCTGCTTTACAATGTTTTTTAATGTGATTGTCTGCTAGTAACCCTAAACAGAAGCGCTCTAGCCAATATGCAATGAAGCCGGTTTTTTTTTTCTGCTGGAATTTTAAGGGGCTAAAATTTGCCGATCAATTATTTCAATAAATATTAAAGCAAATACTTCAAATTTTTTTTTATATAAAGTTTATTAGTATTTGAACAAAGTCAGAAAATTTCAGCTTCATAAGATAAGCCAAAAAAATTTTCCTATTCAAGAAAAGAGCTGAACATAATCGTGTCATAGGTTGTCCATCCAAGGATTAATCCTGGACTTATGTTTCTTTTAGGTCTTGTAGAAAGCAAATATAATGTTAAGGGTTTATGAGATCACAGATGACAATATGAAAAAGTGAGCAATAAAAGCGAGGCCAAATGAAAATTTGCACTAATTTTTAACGCAAACCCTATGTATTTAACATGGGAAATATCAACTGTGATGTCAGAAACAACGTCCTGCAATTATTCAGCTATAAAATATGTGATGCTGTAATCCAATTTTCTGATGACTTAGAAAGGTCATGCTCTAAAAGTTCCTTAAGATTCTAAAATAAAAGTTTCTTGATGACTAAAAGTCCCTTATACTGTACAAAAGGTACTCTAAACACTATTTAACAATTCGTGCACGAAACTCCCATTCGTTAATGACCTATGCATTGCACCGAAAGTATATATTGTGGTATCTTATTTTAATCCTCTAGTTGAGTTGAGTCGAAAAAATCATTGTTTTA